>JAOSBM010165080.1:0-10887 GCA_027568955.1 Erythroxylum tenue | reverse complement strand
TCCCAAATTATTCTAACTCAAGGGACTTATTAACCTACACCTCTAAAATATGCTTAAAGCGAATTGGGGTCCAACATACTGTGTAGGCATTATTTCCTTGTAAATACTTTTGGGAACTATTGCATATCCATGAATATGTTTTTAATGTATTTTTTATTTTTGTGTAAAGAAGGCACATATATAAATGTTTTTAAATTAAATGCATGGGTATGTTTTAGCCTTTTTAAAATCAATTAATTTAATTCTTTGAGATTGCTTGTGAATGGATTTGAAGTCCAAATTTTGTAGTTGAATGAAGCGGAACAGAAATATTCGACACACGAGAAGGAAATGATAGCAGTAGTTCATTGCCTAAGGGTGTGGTGTATGTATCTGCTGGGTCCTAAGTTCGTTGTGAGAATGGATAATATGGTGAATACTTTCTTTAAAGTGTTGAAAAAGTTGTTAGCCAAACAAGCTAGATGGAAAGAATTCTTGGTAGAATACGACTTCGTTTAGGAACACAAACTTGGACAAAGCAATCAGGTGGCAGATGCACTTAATCGGAAGGAAGTTGTAGTTGCACTTTATAATATGTTCAAAATTGAGACAAATTTTATGGACTAAATTTTACAAAGGGGAAAGCTTGATATTATGTACCATCGATCGATGCAAAAAGTGCAAGATGGGGTCACTAAACAGTATTAACTTGATGATGGGTTCCTTATAGTGAAAGGAGGCATATTATATATGCCTAGTTTCGGTGGATTGTGGAGAGAATTGTTGGAGGAGTCACATGATTCTCCATGGGCAGGACTTCCCAGTAGAGAAAGGATGATCGTACTTATGTCCAGATCTTATGTTTGGCCACTAATAGAGTAGGATATTTAGACTTATTGCAAAACTTGTTTGGTATGTCAACAAGATAAGGTGGAGAGGTAAAGGGAGGCAGGACTACTCCAGCCACTCCCCATGTTAGAGAAACCATGGATGTCAGGATCTATGAATTTTGTGGTGTGATTTTCGAAGATAGATGGCAAAGCTTTAGTTTTGGTTATAGTTGATCAGTTCTCTAAGTATGTTGTTTTTATGGCTGCACCATCCTCAAGTACAGCAAAAATAGTGGCTGATCTATTTTATTGAAATGTTTTTAAACACTTTGATGTTCTAGTAGATGTGGTAAGCGAAAAAGATCCATGATTTACGGGTCAATTTTGGACAACCTTATTCAATATGACGGGGCCTGAACTTAAATTTTCTACTACTAATTATCCTCAAATCGATGGAAAGACGGAGAGGATAAACGCCCTGTTGGAGGATTATTTACGACACTATGTGAGTGCAAGTCAGAAAAATTGGTTGAATCTTTTAGATAGTGTATAGTTCACTTACAATCTTCATCGATCTTCTACAACTAGGAAAAGTCCATTTGAAGTGGTCATAGGACATCAGCCTCTAACTCCTTTGGAGATTGCCAAATAACAGCTTGGAGGTAATTGTCCATCTGCTTATAAATCTATGAGGGATTGGCAGGAACTCTTGGATGAAGAAAAAGATAGCCTTTGGAAAGTTTTTTTAAGGATGGAGAAGTATGCTAACAAGCATAGACATCCATTAGAATTTGTTGTAGGTGACAAGGTGCTGCTGAAATTAACACCTCAAATATGGAAGAAAATTAGTGAAAAGTCAGCTTACAAAAGCCTCATTCCGAAATATGATGGTCCATTTGAAGTTATAAAGAAAGTTGGTAAGATGGCTTATCGACTTAACTTACCTGAAAGGCTGAAAGTTCATCCTACGTTCTATGTGAGTTATTTGTGCAGGTTTGATCATGATGATGAGGAACAGGAGAGGAGCAAATAGAGGCATGCACCTCCAAATGTTCAAGTTCAATATGACGATGAAGCCGAAAGGATTCTTGATCAGCGAAGATTAGGACATCACAATAAATATTGACATATTGAATTTCTTGTGAAATGGAAGGGCAAAGACGTAGCAGACACATCATGGGAAAAATACACTTCTCTATGGAAATTTGAAGATGTGATTAAAAAAATTTGGACGATCTTTCGACGGGGACGTTGGCTCTCTTTGGTAGGGGAGGTTTGTAAGGTCCCTTCGGTCTCTTTTATTCCTTTGGTGCTATGTAATCATCAAACCATATGTTATTATAGCTAAAAGTAATTATTATATGATGGGAAGTGAAGTTGCATTGATAAACAGCCCTTAGACGTTGCATGATGCATGGTTCCTCATATTTGTGATGTGGCATGACATGGTTGGTTGCATAAAGCTAGGCATGGCATTAAGGACATCTGGACTTTGTGTCTTGCATGGTGTGATCGAATGTATTATTAATGTGTTGTTTTATTACTTACAGTTAATATGCAAACTATCTAACGAGTTGTAATTTTCCCAACTGTTAGGAACCTTATCATTTAAAAGTTAATGTTTGTTGGGAAATATATATGTAGTCCCTCCAGACCAGTGTGATGTTACGTATTATTACTTCAAAATTTCTTCAATATCCCATTGGTTTATCATCTAACGTTAGTTTTTCTCTTTTTGGTGTTTCATACATTGTTGTCCAAACAAACAACGTGTCAAGCATTGCTTTTCGTTTCTTTATAGTGGGGAATTAATTCATTCTTCAAACCAACCCTTAGTAAGAATAACTTCTTAATTAAACTTTAAATTAATTAGTAATTGATTTAACCTAATAGATTTACATCTTTCATTGATGGAAATTTTTTGATGTGGTGAGTAATAGCTCTAGCTGCTCACTATTTAAGAATGGATCTATATAAATGAATATAAAAGTATAAATGAGGGTAAAGAAGGATAAAAAAATGATTAAAAAGAAATTTATCTTGAGTACTGGTTTAGGTTCGACTTCAATGGGAAAATAAAATGGAACACCTAACAGTGTATCTTCAAAGACCAAGAACTACGAGATTGCCTCAAGATGCCTTTATTCTGTCGAAACACTTGATACAGAAAGTGCTTCTTTATTGTGCTAGATATAAACTATGTTCAAATAAATTTGGTCCTTATTAGGTCGATCCTTTTGTGATTACTAATGTCTCTCCCTATGTTGTAGTAGAGATTAAGAGTCTAAAAATAAGGAAAACAATGCATGTAAGTGGTCATAAACTTAAGCCTTATCCTAAAGAAGGTCAAGTGGAATATGCAGAAGCTATGATCCCTAAAGATCAAAATATCGTCACATGATGAGGAAAACATGGAGTTGAGCCAATGACAATAAACAAAGGCACTGCTTGGGAGGCAACCCAAGGGTTCTTTGTTCCTTTCACTTTACATTTTTGCAATTGTTGCTTTTGTTAAATACTCCACTTTTTACATTTAATGTTACATTGAGGATAACGTAAGTTTTAAGTGTGGGGGTGGGGAACCTGCTGTTTATGTTTGCTTTAAGCTCCTTTTTGGATGTTTTTTAGTTCTTTTTATATGAAAAAAATCAAATAAACAAACAAACAATTTCTTTTTTTCTATTGCTTCTAGGACTATATAGTTATAATTAGAGAGTAGAATCAACCAGACAAATTCACTGCAACTTGATCATGCACTTTTACTCCTGTGTTGGTTAATGTACATTATCTTTAGAAGAATAGTGACTAGTTGGTAGATATCCTTTTATGACTGACACATCCATATCAATCTCATTGTCATTTGATAATGTGTGACATTTATGACATGTATATCTTGAATTTTATTTAATTTTCTATTCAATATCACATTTTTATCACATGCATTAACATGAAAATGATATAGACATTTTTTACTTTACGAGCTACATTAGCCAAATAGCGTACTTACTAATTTGTATTTTCCTTTTGTTAAGCCCCTTTTGAGATTTATTAGCCTTTTCTTTTTGTGCTAACCACATTATAAGCCTTTAACCTAACCAAATGTCTTACCCAAGCCTTAAAGCTAAAGGAGCATTTGTGATTGTTACTGTTTGTGGATGAACAAGAGCATATGTGTGGGGGTATGAATATATGTCAATTGTTATAATTGATGGAATGTAATTTTATCTCTTATTAATGAATTTCGTTGTTGATATAGTTTCTTTCAATTTTTATCTTAAAAAGATTAAAAAAAGAGAAAAATAAAAAATAAAAAAGAAAAAGAAAAGATTTATCAAGGAGGAAAGTACATTTTTTTTGCAAAGTAATTCATGCTAGTTTTTCCCCCTAAAGTTATATGGAATGGGTAATTTGATTATGATGCAAATTAGGGAGATGTTGGTTTGAAGGGTCACTCTATATAGTTACAATATACTGTTTATCATCAATTTTTGTGAGTGATTCCTTTTAATTCCTTATGCTTCATGTGGCTTGTGGTGTGAAAGCTTAAATCTAAGTTGTGAAATAGAGTTTTTGCATTTATTATAGGTGATGGTACCCAGTTTGGGTGGATGTTAATTTTTACACTTGATACTTTATTGAGTGTCTTTCTTGCTTTACTAGCCTTAATGGCTTTTGAGCTATATTATCCAAACACTTCTCACCTTAACCTTTACCCACATTACATGTAACATCCCGTTTCCCCTGTTAAGAGTTAGAATCCAAAAATATGGTACATGTGAGATCAATGAGAGATTAAGAAAATTGCATTTTTCATGCTCACGCATATTGTTAGGATACAAGCACTTGAATTTGAATTTTTTGACACATTAAAATGATTGTACATGTATTCATTGACATTCCAGGTATAATTGACTTATATGTGAAAGGTGATTTTATATAGAATAGTGGTTTATGTGTACTGAAAATTTAATTGGAAAGTGTGTTTAGTGATTTTGAATTTTTGGTGAATTTTAGGAATAAATTCCAAAAATGTTGAATATTATTGGCCTAGAAAAATGCCAAGTGGCAAATAAATTGATAAATGGAAATAGAAATGAGAGTCAAATGATAGTGGAAAATTGTATGGGGGACTTTGGGATTTTTGACAAATGATATTGAAAATTTAGAGACAAAATGGAGTAAAAATCGGAGAAGATTGAACTAGTCAAAATGGAGTAAAAATCAGAGAAGATTGAACTAGTTAATTGAGAAACTAGTTAAAGCCTTAGAATTTGGACAAGTGTCCAATTCTTAAACACACGTTTTTTTAAAGTTGAAAGATCCAGCTACTGTTTTTTCTTGTCTTAAAACATCTTCTTCGAGATTTTCCTTCATCTTCGGGAAGCTTCATTTCTTTCAGATATTTCTCATCCTCACAATGCAAGCCTTGCTCTCATCTTCAGCTTGCTATCTCTTTTTTCTATCTCCTTCACTATAACCGAAATACCTAACCCTACAACTCTTGACTATTGATGATCGGGTATTATTGGAAAGCTAGGGTTCACGTGATCTGGAAGGTTTTGGATCTTTATACAAGTAAGCATTTTATGGTTTTTCATTATTGTATAAGATGAAACATGCATCATGTTAGTTAGATGTTGAAGTTATAAAATGAAAATGTAAATAGGCTGAAACGTGAGTGAAAAACCAGAGCATACAGCATGTGTTGGTTTTTTTCAGATTTGAGGATAGATATGTTATAAGATAGTGTAGAAATGATTTTTGAGTTAGAAAGATCAATGAAAATATGCATGAGAAGATGACATAAATTTATGAAAGATTAAAGCATTTATGCTCTGTTCTCTTTTCACTGTGTGTGTGTGTATACATACGTGAATATTTTGGTGTTTTTAAAGATGAGCTAAACCGAAAATAAATGTAGAGTTAAGATGAAATGAAAATGTTGATAGAGATAAATGAGTGTAGCATAAAAATGGAAAACGCAGAACATGAAGAAGATGCATAAATGATATGCGGGTTTGATGTTTTTGAGAAAACTTACATGTTCTATGAATGTGTTGAATGGAAATGGAGTAGATAGAGTATACATGAGTTAGAAGTGTAGGATTGAACGGAAATTAGAGAAGAAAATGGAAAAATGTAGAAGAGATGAAAAATTGCAACAGTGGAAGTTGAAAACGCATAAATGAAAAAAAATGGAAGAAGAAAAAGAAGAGGATGTTTGGCGAAGGAAGCAGGTCGCGAGTATCGATCATGCTTCAGTATGATTGCAACATCACTGAAGAAGTAACAAAGTTGTGATTGTGCTTCTACACGATCGCAACTTGGTAGTTGCTGGCATGATCGCGGCTCTCAACTTTTTCCGAAAGAGTTGTTTCTGAACATCCTTCAGTATTTTGACAATATCTCCTTCTCCTGACCTCCAAATGACATAGGATTTGAACCACTGCATTCGAAATACATTGCTCTACCTCTCCACCAAAAATCTTAGCCATCTGATTGAGTGTGCATATGCATGAGTTTTTCTCACACCCGTGACTCTTGCACAGGCGTGAGATTTTCTCTCACACCCTTCCCCTTAGACCCATGAATTTTCTCCCTCATGCCCATGAGTGTTAATTACTGGAAGATGTTTAATTGTCACATCAAGACACTGTGCTCTCTAATAGCTAACTGTGACTTAATTTTAGTTTGTGCACCCGAGAGCATTTACAAATTGAATAGTCGTGTTTCTTTTGACCATAACCTCTTCTTTAGACATCTGAATGAGATTATTTTTTATTTAGAGTAAACTAGAGACATAGGGCTACAAATTATATGAAGAAGTCGAATTTTGATTCAGTCTCTAAGACTTTTAATTTCTGGATGGATGGAAGTTGAGTATAGTGTACTGTTACAGAATGAGAACAGTCTAAACATATTTGGAGTATAACTTTCAAACTACTAAGCCAAATTGAATGATTTTGGTGTCATTAGAAACTTAAGACAATGAGAAACATTTTTCTAGAAGAAATTGTTGCCAAATTACTTCGTTTTCATTATCTAATTGATTATGGAAAATAGACCTGAAGGTCTGGAAATTTGGAGAAATTTATAAAAAGAAAGGAGAGTTTGGATAATGTGTAATCTTATAATGTTGAAATAACATTATTGAATGAATTGTTGATATCAAAGTACCAAAGGTATGAGTTTGTTTGGGAATAAATATATTCATATGATTGAAGTTATGATTCAACGAAGAGGAGTAAAGTGTATAAAGTTGAAGTGAATGAGGATTTGACATTATGAGAGAAAATAATGCTAACAATGAAATGACAAGTAATTGAGTTATAAAATGCGAATATGGATATAGTGTGAAATTTGATAATATACCCAAGATTGTTATTGAGCATGCATTGTACATAGTCCATATATACATTTGTGCATAAATAAATGCTTATAATTGTGCAAAGTTATTAATGTGTGTGTGCAACGTGTATATTGCATAATTCGGATGTGCAGGATAAACGTCCGCATTCAGACGTTTCCAAAACTTGGAAGCTAATGCTAATCTGGAGCGTACTATGAGTAAACCTAGATGGTCTTACTTTAAGTGTTTGTTTCGTTTAAATTCTGTATTTGAATTATGCAATGTAAATTATGTACTGAATGATCATGTAATGTGAATGTGAGATTGATTGTTTGATTTCAGACATTGAAGGTCTGAAATTCTTGATGTATGAATGTGAGATTTAAAGTGCTCCTTGTATGTGAATGTGACGAAATAAGTGCTCCTTAATTTGATTGTTAAATGCTGGACCTAGTTCTGAAGAAAAATTTGAACATGCGTTGAAATGAAAAAGTGATTCTCAACTTAAATGTTGCATGCCGGACTAAGGTCCGATGACATGTGAAAGTGACTGATTGGTCATATGTGATTGCTGCATTCCATTACATGAATGCATGAAACATAAAGGCAGTTGTGACTGGAGTCGCTAGTGAAAAGGAGCTTAAAGCTCGATATGTGATACGAGCCTCAGGCTTAGTTGTGAATGTACCCGATATCCACTAAGGGATATGGGACATTATCTGATACAGCTCGGTATCCACAAGGGATATGGGCTAGTAAAAAAGGCACTCGGTCACAACAACAAAGTAACAAATTGAAAGTGAGTCTCATAAGCATTGCATATGCATGAGATGTGTATGATTTAAATAGTTTGAATGATTTCTAAATGTGAAATATGTCTAAAGTGTATGTGTTATGGGATTTTATGAATTGTATGTGTTATGTGATTGAGTGAGCCATCCAGGATGGTCACTCACTAAGTTCGTAAAACTCACCCAAAATTTGCAATATTTTTTCAGGCTCAGAAGAGTTACCCCATTGGGCAAACGGGAGTATAGCCACTGCATTCAAGTAAGAGATAGAGGTCGGGATTAGTTCACGTCTGCATTTGTATTTCTTTATTTTTGTACTGAATTATGTTGGATCCCGCTTGATTCCAGAGTCCAACGCTTGCTTTGATACCACAACTGTTGGACCCCGTTTTCGGAACCCAACTCTTATGAAAACATGAAACGTGAGTGTGGTTCCTCGTAAGCTCTTTAACCACCAACGGTTCATCTTCACTCTCATAGCATCCTAAAAATTTCCTCACAATTTGTTCAATGGCGTGCCCATACAAACCAGTCACCATACTTGAACTCATCTCTCCTGCTTGTGAACAGAATTTGGAAATCTTCAAATCAGAATTCCCATTTGACTTCTTCAAAGAAATCATAGCTCTAAGTCTCTAGTTTGTTTTGAATTAAGAACCATCTTAATCGGAGCTCTATAGCACAAGTGATGCTTAAAAAGCCTGAGTGTGTTCATGCTCCAATCATGCTCTCCCAACTGATCCCTCATTTTCTTTCCATCAAAATTTTTCAAATCAACTCCAAAAGATACAAATTTTCATTTAGAGATAGATACATGTCTTAGGAATCTATTTCTTAAAGAATCACTTCATTTGGAGGTCGGACGAGGGAGTTATGACCGAAAGAATCTAACATGTTCATAATCTCAATCATGCAGTAACATGTCTTGGCGCGATTATCATAACTTTCACCAAAAATGTCTGATTGATTTCGTTTTCCGACCATTTGAAAGAAGAATTCTAGATTTACAACTTTTACGAAGACCTCAAAGTCAGATTCTACCTCTAAAAGGGTCACAAATTGTGATTTACTGAAGCTGACCCGTGAATGTCCGTTTAACGGACATTATCGGGCCTAGGAGCACCATTTCAACCGAGAAGGTCTGTTAAACGGACCTAAAGTCCATTAAACGGACATGGCCAGTGCTAGGGGTCCTTTTTGACCCGTAAAGCTCTGTTAAACGGACCTAAAGTCTGTTAAACGGACATGAGGGTTTTCCAAAACCCTCCAAAGCCCCTCCAATGCTTCCTACAACCAATCTAACATCATAGTCACTCATAATCTTCCCAAATTCAACTCTTCTAGTGCAAATTCACTTCATAACAACTTAAAACACCAAAAGTATCTCATATAACTCTCAAACCTCTATCCATTTGGTTCATCAAAACCATAAGTTTTCTATCATTCATCATAGCTGTCCCATATACAACTCCTATGCAACATCAAACTTGTAACAATCATATCTCTTAACTCCGACATCCAAAAATCGTATACTTTATAGCGTTGGAAAACTAAGAGGATCATCTACAACATCCAAGAAGACAATTTTAACCAATTCTATCTAGATTATTCTCTAATTTCCCTTGAAGTAAGACATAAATCTTATCCATGTGAAAACTTGAAATTGTCCCAAATTCACTTGCTCTATTACAACAGCATTCTTGTCCATTCATAATTCCTATCCTTCTTTTCCATAACATTTCACTTACAAGTAATGGAAACTCATATTCAAAGTTCATCAACTCAAATAAGTTACTTCTTTAAGTGTACTTAATTCCAACTTAACCTCATCCATAATTAAGTCATGTTTCAACTCCACCTCATTTTATAACCATTTGAATTCTAACTTTTCTTCATCCATTCTTAAATCTCAGCTCATTTGACTTGTCACATTTAGCTACATCTCATCATCCAAAATTCCTATGTGTCTTTTCCATAATATCTTATTGATGTGTGTGTATATATATATATACATCTATACCAACCATTCATGCTCAACATTCATCATAGTCATCCATATACAAATTTACATTTCATGTCCATACACACGTCCATTTTTCGTTAACCTCATAAAATAAGAGTTTTACAAACTTTAATGGCATTTCAAGCCACAATACATCATCAAAATCAATATCCAAAATTCAAAAGATGTCAAATCTAATAATTTCTTGAAATACATCTGAACCCTTTTTTTACATAAACTATTCCAAAACACAACAAAACATGCAAATTCGGATTTATGCCTTGATTCACTTTCACTTGATCTCTTGTTCTTCACCTGGAGATAGGGAAAGAGAGGGGGTGAGCTCGAAAGCTCTTGGGTAACAAGCTTATAATCGAGAATAAGCAAAAACCATTGAAATATTTATTTCCATTGTAAAGTTCAAATTGAAATCCATGTCACATAATTTCAAATTCGCAACTTATCAAGCAATTCATAAACATCATAAATCATGAATTCATCGAAACTTGTCACAAATCATGAACACATAAGCATATCAGAAATGGTTTGGGTAGTCCGTAACAGAACGTACTACACATTTCCCCTAAGGGTCCTGTACAGTTGTGAACAGAACGTACTAGCGCAATCCCACAAAATAGTTTTGCGTAGCTGTGAACTTAAGGGAGTCCGTAAAGGAGCTCCATGCCATTAGCGGGCAGGCGGGAGAAGCCTTTAGACAAGTGCACTTGACTGACAGAACAAACTTGTTTTTCATGAACATGCAATTTTTCTAAAAGCCCTTTCATGTAGCAATTCACAATTCATCATCAAAATGTCATACACTACAACACGTAGCAATTTCTCAATCAATCAAAGCAATAAAGCAATATTTAATGAAGTAATTGAAATCATTTTACTCTCTTGATTCAAAAGAAAACATTTATGGCTCATTACTCA
>JAOSBM010165007.1:0-10894 GCA_027568955.1 Erythroxylum tenue | reverse complement strand
GATTGAGGCGTTTTCTGTTTTCATTTGACCTAGAGGTATGGGATTTCGGATTAGCTTAGGCATAGGAGTAATTATGGGCCCTAAGCAGATCAAATTTTATTGGAGGATAATTAGGGTCAATTTATCAAGGTTTATTCGAATAAAGTGAATTTAAGTCCGATTTGAGGTTTCTCTCGTGGTGAGGAATCCTTCCCTTGTGACACGCACGTCCAGATGTCACTTAGGACATCGGGCCTGCGAGTCACCGGGGAGGGGTTCCAACATTATCCATTATGTGACATTTGGAAGCATAATAAAAAGAAAAAGTGGCTTAATTAAAGTGTTACAAATGGCAACTTAAATGGTGGGCAAGTGGGCTTCATGCCATGGTGTTAAGTGTCAAATGGTGGGAGTGACACCTAGATGGTGATGAAGCAAGTTTTTTTTTGAAAAATGTTCTGTTTTGTTCTTTCTTCAGTTTGCTTTCTTCTCTCCACCAAAACCTCCCATCTTCTCTTAGAATTTTGGAACTTTGCTGAATTTTGGATCATCATCTTTTTAAGTTATTTCATCAAGAAGTAGGTCTTGTAACTCTATGTATTATTATCTAGTTGGTGTTGAAAGTTGCACCTTAAGTATAGGTATATGCTGATTGCTTGGAAACTTAGTTTAGCTTGATCTTGGAGTTGTTCTTTGAAGTTTAAAGAGGTAAGGGAATACTAAACTTGGTATCATATTAGAACACGCATTGTTTGATGTTTGAAGTGGATAAAATGTGTACTGAATTAAGAAAGAATTAAGGTTAAAAACTTGTTACATGCTAGATACTTGTTAGAAGGAGTGGTTCTATGGGATATGTATCGGTGCTTTAGCCATATCTTAACTAGTAGGTATCCAATACATATATCTACAACTTTCATAAAGGAATCGAATTTGATTTCTATCATTAAGGGTTTTGAAATTTGGCATGAAGTTGAGTTCTGGTTGCTGTCCACGGAACAGTCTGTAGCATTTTGGGTATAACTCTCGGAATAAGGAACCAAATTGCACTGTCCTTATTTCATTTGAAATTTAAGACATAGAAGAACATTGGTTTAGAAGAACATATTGTCTAACAACGTTAGTTTCGAGGTTAGAAGGGCCATAAAAAATTGATTAAAAAAAAACCTGTCCTATGAAAATAGCTGTTTGAAGGTTTCAGGTCACTTATCCCACAATTGTGGGAAATGATTAGGAAGGTAAAAAAAATTGGGATTTTGAGAAATTGATGAACTATATAAGGTTGAGTTAATTTATTTGGTATAATATGACTTAAATGGACTTGTTTAAGGTGTGTTATGAACTTAAATTGCTATTCAATTTAATTAAGTAACACTTAATTTAATTATGCATTATCAATTGAGATGATAATATAAAGAATGTATGGTTTAATAATGATGAATACAATATTGAATTGCTCGGTGTGTTCATTAATGAATGAGTTCGAAAGGCTTATGTATTATGAATTAGATATGGAAGTTTGTGAATTGGGAATTTCTGCGACGATATTGTGATTAATTTGCAAAGCATCAAGTGTCTGAGGAGTTTGATACTTAGGATTATGTTGGAAGTGCTTTCAATTTCTGTGAATATGCATAATTTGTGATGACTCAATACCTTTATTGATGCATTGTTGCACATAATTGTAATTGTATGACATGTTAGTTTGTTTGGAAATCAATGAATATGTAAAGTTGAACAAAAGGGAATAAAGTGGTATATGTTGCAATATGTTCCTCACATGAGAATTCTGAAATGAACCTGTTTTGTTTCAAAACCGTTAAGTCCTAGTCGTGGGTAAATAGGCATGCCTAGAAGGGTCTGCAGCTGCTCCTATGACATTTCATTGTCTCCTGTTACTGACACTTCGATGTCTCCTGTTATTGAGATATAAGTCTCTCCTGTTCTGTGATACCGATCACGGTATCTCCTGTATTAGTCCCATTACCCACTTTTGTATAAAGGATTAACAAACTAACTTGTTTTGTATTCTATTATATACTCAGTTATGATAAGCTTTGATCTGAAATATCTGAGCTCTGTTTTGAAATAAGCAAATTCTATTTTGTTACAAATTAGTTTTGTTCTGATAACATGATATTTTGGTTCGGTTTGTAAATGGAAAAGTAAACACTACTTATAATCTTATGTGATTTTGAATGTGTGAATATTTGGATGACTGTTTGAAACAGTTATCTGCTATATCTTGTTTAGTATATTCTCCACTAAGCTTTATGCTTTGCAAGTTAGTTTTTCCCCGTGTAGGTTCAGATAGGAGGGTTTGAAGATTAGGACAATAACAACCGCAGTGGCCAATGAATAATATATTTTGATTTGGGAATGTATGTTTGAGTTGTATGTAATAATATGAGACATGATGTATTTTGTTAAAAGATTGTAAATATTGTAATACAGAGTGTATTTGAACTTAAGATATGTACTGTTTTCGTTAAAGGTTTGTAATGTAATAACTTTAATTCAGGATGATGTTGTAATTGAAGCATGTATTCAGATAAATTCCGTGTGCTAGTTAAATTTTGTTTAAAGTCAAATATGTATGGAAAAGTAATGATTGGTTGTTTGAATTTCTGGCAATGCTTTGTATTGTTTTAATATGTTTAAGTCCTGTCTTAGGTAACGTCGGAATGTCCTTCCAGGGGGTATGGGGGTGTTATATCGTTTGGTATCAGAGCATGGTTTAGGCGATTCTGGTTTAACCATTGCTTAACTATTGCTTATACGTGGATATAAGAGTTGTGTTTGGCCTAATGCGATTTGTACCACATTTTGGTTTTAGATTTAAGTATGGAAAGATCTCATGAGGTTGTTAAGAGTAATATTCCTGTGTAATCTCGTTCGTCTATATTTGGACCTTCTGGGGTAAATTGAGATGAATGATGATCTGTCAGAGTGTGAGAAATGAAAGTTTGTTGATATCCTAATATCGGAGATACTACATGGTTCGATATGTTGGACAAAGAGTCAGTGTACTTTATTCATGGGTATATTAAGGAATATGAGATTAGTATTATGTTGTGGTTGTATATCTTTAAATTGATGTGGAAGTAAATATATTTTCGTGGATTTGACGGAGAAAAGAATAGAGGCGTAAGTAAAAGTGAGGGGATTTAAGGTGTACAAGCAAAGTTGAAAGAAAACCAAAACTTCTATTACCTTGAGAGGTTGAACCTAAAACCGGAATGGTTGTTTAGGTGTCATGTTGAAAGTTTGTGATTTAGTATAAAGTTATAGCATTTAGTTTGATATTATAATTTCATGATGGTTACGCATCGTGTATTTCTAAATTGATTGAGAAAATACTTAAGGAAGATGAAGTAAATGATAGTGATATATGTAGAAGTGTTCAAGATTAAGTTGATAAGTTATTATGAGTGTACATCTGATAATGTGGTTGCTTTGGCGAATGATGTTGCGGTGTCCACATGTATTATATGCTTACATATGATAGTAATTGAGGTCAAGGTATCATCCGCGTAAGATATTAATTGGTGACCTTTTGAAAATAAATCTCTAGATAAGATAC
This sequence comes from Erythroxylum tenue, assembly GCA_027568955.1. Classification (NCBI taxonomy): domain Eukaryota; kingdom Viridiplantae; phylum Streptophyta; class Magnoliopsida; order Malpighiales; family Erythroxylaceae; genus Erythroxylum; species Erythroxylum tenue. Next base: position 7,332 of record JAOSBM010165007.1, on the reverse strand, counting down.
AATGATCTTGATGGTATATACCAAGGAATAAGAGTAAAAGAGCATGCCTATCGCTTCACTAAGCTTTAGTAAATAGAACATTCTGATTATGTGAGATATGTTAGAAAATGATCTTTTTGAAATATTATGAATAATTGAAGAGCAATGACGAACATAGTTGACTAATAAGGATCTCTTGAACAGTATAGATAATTGAGAAAAGAAATCTCCTATACGAGAACTTTCACTGAATTGTATCATGTAGATCAAATGTTCCACTTCTAGGAACAAATAAGTATTTAACGAATCAGATGTGAATATTGGAGTCAGATAAGTATGAGACTCAGGCACGAGAAGTTGAATATACTAAAGAGAGTGCATGTACTTTATTTGTTGTAAAGTATTCAAACTATGTTATTGGGTTCTTATCTATGAGATGACACTACTACTATTGTTAGAAGGACTTAGATTTACAAGGTATTCAATGCCAGAATGTTCAGGAGGTACAAGTTAGATTCGATGTATGTGTACAATAATTATCAGACTAGTATGATAACTTAACAATTATTCCTTCCTGAAGAATTGGTTGAGTTGCATGATGTGTTTCATGATTCTATATTGAGAAAATATCGGTCTGATGATATACATAAGATTCTTGTGCAAGAAATTCAAGTACAACTAGAATCAACTATGAGGGCTTAGTATTCTCAACCGTTCTTATCAGGTATGAATTTCGAAGAAGAAATTCATTGAAGAGGGAGAGAATTGTAAGGCCTTAAAATATACCCTAGATGAAATGTTACATATTTATGAAAGTACATATATGATATGAGATTAAAATTGTGCTATGATTTGAAAGTGAAATTAAGGCATGTGACTTGAATTTTGGTATTGATAGAGCATAGTTAGTGAATTGGAATTAATTGAAGCTATTAGAGAACTAAGTTATTTAAATATACATTTGTACTAGGAAAAATGGTTAATAGACACGTTAAGTTGGTATATGAAAATTAGAATGATTATGCCAATGAGATAGTGACATTTGGCATAGTTTATGCGTTGACATTTGGCATCATCCATTGTGTGACATTTGCAAGCATAATAAAAAGGACAAGTGGCTTAATTAAAGTGTTACAAATGGATACTTAAATGGTGGGCAAGTGGGCTGGATGCCATGGTGTTAAGTATCAAATGGTGGGAGTGACACCTAGATGGTGATGAAGCATGTTTCTGTTGGAAATATTTTTTGTTTTGTTCTATCTTCACTTTGCTTTCTTCTCTACACCAAAACCTCCCATCTTCTCTTAAACTTCTGGAACTTTGTTGAATCTTGGATCATCATTTTTGTAAGTTGTTTCATCAAGAAGTAGGTCTTGTAACTCTATGTATTATTATCTAGTTGGTGCTGAAAGTTGCACCTTAATTATAGGTATATGCTGATTGCTTGGAAGCTTAGTTTAGCTTGATCTTGGAGTTGTTCTTTGAATTTTAAAGAGGTAAGGGAATACTAAACTTGGTATTATGTTAGAATATGTATTGTTTGATTTTTGAAGTGGATAAAATGTGTACTGAATTAAGAAAGAATTGAGGTTAGAAACTTGATACATGCTGGACACTTGTTATAAGGAGTGGTTCCACTAGATAGGTATCGGTACTTTAGCCATATCTTGACCTGTAGGTATCCAAATGGGATTATTTTAAATTCAGATTAAACTAGATACATACATCTAAAACTTTCTTGAAGGAATCGAATTTGATTTCTGTCATTAAGGGTTTTGAAATTTGGCATGAAGATGTGTTCTGGTTGTAGTCCACGATTGAGAACAGTCTGTAGTGTTTTGGGTATAACTCTCGAAATAATGAACGAAATTGTATTATCTTTATTTTTGTTGAAACTTAATACATATAGGAACATTTTTTTAGAAGAAATATTGTCTAAAAACATCAGTTTCTAGGTCAGAATGGTCATAAAAGACTGATCCAAAAAATTGTCCTGTGAAAACAACTGTTTGAAGGTTTCGGGTCACTTATCCCACAATTGTGGGAAATGATTAGGAAGGTGAAAAAAATTGGGATTTTGAGCAATTGATGAACTATATAAGGTTAAGTTAATTTATTTGGTATAATAGGACTTAAATGGACTTGTTTAAGGTATGTTATGAACTTAAATTGGTATTCAATTTAATTAACACTTAATTTAATTATGCATTATCAATTGAGATAATAATATAAAGAATGTATGGTTTAATAATGATGAATACAATATTGAATTTCTTGGTGTGTTCATGAATGAATGAGTTCCAAAGGCTTATGTATTATGAATTGGATATGGATGTTTGTGATTTGGGAATTTCTGCAATGATATTGTGTTAATTTACAGACCATCAAGTGTCCGAGGAGTTTGATATTTAGGATTGTGTAGAAAGTGCTTTCAATTTGTATGAATATGCATAATTTGTGATGACTCAACATCTCTATTGATGCATTGTTGCACATACTTGTTGTAACATCCCAGATCACCCGCTTACAGATATTGTTCACTTTGGGCCTTGGCCCTGCCAAGCCCTCACTTTTTTACTTTTCGCAAGGCCTTCCCAAGAGGTCACCCATCCTAGAACTACTCTCACCCAAGCACATTTAACCTCGGAGTTCCGATGGGATCCGGTGCATTAGGCCATGAAAAACGCGTCTATAAGGGAGAGGCATTCGTACCCTTATAAGGCGTACTTCGTTCCTCTCTCCAACCGATGTGGGAACTCACACTCTCCACCCCCCTTAGGGCCCTGCCCTCTTTGGAGCCCAGCATAGCTGGCACAACGGTTCGGGTATTGGCTCTGATACCACTATAACATCCTAGATCACCCGCTGAAATTTTATTCCCTTTTAGGTAAACCTCGACAAAAGGAGTTGCAAGCATGGAAAAATCCTCAACAAATCTCCGATAATAACCAACTAATCCCAGAAAGCTGTGGCCTTCTACATTCTTGGGTTGTTCTCGTTCAAGTATAGCGTCCACTTTCTTCGGGTCTATGAAAATACCTTCCCCTGATACCATATATCGAAGGAATTCAGTCTCCCTCAGCCAAAATTCACATTTTGAAAAACTTCGCATACAACTGTCTTTGCGATGTATTTGAAACACAATCCGAAGATGTCTAGCATGCTCCTCTTCATTCTTAGAATAAATTAGGAGATCATCAATGAAAACTATGATAAAATGATCTAAATAAGGAGGGAACACCTTGTTCATGAAATCCATAAATACCGCAGGTGCATTTGTTAATCTGAATGGCATTACCAAAAATTCATAGTATCCATACCTCGTCTGAAAGGCAATCTTGTGCACATCATTCTCTTTAATCTCCAACTGATAGTACCCAAAACTCATATCTATCTTTGACAATACTTTAGTTCCTCTTAACTGATTCAACAAGTCATCGACCCTAGGGAGTGGATATGTATTCTTGATGGTAACCCTGTTTAACTGCCGATAATCAACACATGAGCTAAGTGTCCCATCCTTCTTTTTGACAGACAATACTGGTGCTCCTTATGGTGAATGACTTGATATGAAGAAGCCCTTATCCAACAACTCTTGTAATTGAATCTTCAACTATTTCAATTCTATTGGTGTCGTGCGATATAGTGGTATACATATTGGTGTCGTCTCTAGGACTAATTCAATAGTGAAATCAAATTCCCGATCAAGTGGCAATCCAGGTCATTCCTCCGAAAAACATCGGGGAACTAGCGCATAATAGGGGCATCACCCAATTTAACCCTTTGTGCTGAAATGTCAATCACATATGCAAGGAATGCCTAGCATCCCTGACGAATCAACCTCTTAGCCTTGATCACCGATATTAATTAACTCATTAATACTCGTCAGTCACTAGTAAATTTAATCGGGACTCCATCTTGATGTTCAAACTCTACCTCTTTCTTAAAATAGTCAATCTTGGCACGATATCTCTCTTCTAACCTTATGGCAGACCTTCACTCTTACTTCTATTGCCTTTTCATCCATTTTCTCTAGAAAATTCAAGAAGGTCGAACTAATCCATGTGTCACCAATTCATTGGTCCATGTGTCACTTACTTTAGGCTCCACATGTCACTTATTTTAAGGCTCTATATGTCACTACTTGTAAGGCTACACATGTCACAATTCTAAAGTGCCATTTGTCGTAAACTTAAAAGGGCCACTTGTCACAATTATACTCAAGCCACTTGTCATCCATTTAACTGAGCCATGTGTCACTTATTCCCAATTCACTAATTAAAATCCATCAAAACAAAATTCAAGAAAAAATCAATACACAGTTATATCATGATCAGTAAAAACCTTTCCTACCTTGGAACATGTCAAATGAGTGTATACACTGTCTTGCAATATTTTCTAAAATAACTCATCTGACTCAATCTAACATTTTAATCTCTTAACAATTTTAGGAGGCATGATATTACAACTCTCCCCCCTTTAAAAACTTTTCATCCCCGAAATTCTTACTTGACTGATCAAATAGATGGGGAAATGCTACCTCTATGAAATCAAAGAGAAAGACATTGGTAATAAAATATATCGAACTAAGCCTAGCTTATCCGATATCCCAAACATCCCAAGGAATGTTGACAAGTACTCTGATTGAGGTCGAAATCATCCGATCGTTAAGGACGTCAACTTAACGATCCAAGACTCAACTTCTCAACCAAAAACTTTCAACACCCAGATTCGACTCCTAAGGCTCATGAACTTTTTGAAAACGAAAATAACACTTTGAAAAATGCAAAACCTTGGCTCTGATACCAATTTAATTGTCACGACCCGGGACCACATCGGGTCCATGACAATCGCTATATTTTTAAAATATCAAAACTTGCAAATAATTTCAAACACACTTCTATATTCACATCCAACCACAACTCCAAGACTCTCTAGTCCACTCAAGGCAATCTCAACAACAGTATCAAAGTTCATACATAAAATCTTTTACAAAACACAAGGAAATCAAAAGTTAGCTTACAAAATCATAAAGCGTATCAACATAAACACAGTTCATGAGCCACTAGACAACAAAAGTACAAAATAAGAAACTACCCACGTGTGATAATACCCCAAAAATGTCAAAAGACCACACGATCCACTCAGGGCTTCAAACTCACTAAATTAACCTGCATAGTTGGAAAGCGGAGGGGGGTCAGTACACGAGGTACTCAGTGAGCAGGAAAAACATGTATCATAGATAGAATTGGTTCATACCAAGATAGTGTAGATAACCTATGAAGTGAATATACAACACATAGAAATCCATAGGCCCAGCCTATGACTCAATGTATACTGGTTAGGAACCATGTAAGCCTAGCCTATTAACTCACTCATCCGGTGAACATAGGTTCCAGTTCCAGTACACAAAAGCATAAAAATATCGTATGTATCATTCAAATCTCGATAGGAAAACCAATATCAGGATAAGCCAAAACAATCATGTGTGACACCATTAGTTGGCCAAACTAATGTGCACACCCATCGATACTCGATGTTGGCTCGACTTTCATCTGTGGTGAGTCCGGACTACAGTCGACAAGAGCGTCATGACCGTAGGTGATGACCTCGTCGGTATCCAAACCCTAGGTGTGGAATCACCCGCGAGGCCCATAAAAAGGTGTCGATATGGAGACTCGACTTTAATGTATCAACGTCAAGGGTACGGGGGTCGCTTAATCATAATTAGTTGTGCCCAGCACATGATTGGCGAATCATTTTCTTACCAATTACAAAAATCATATACAATAATTAAGTATAAAAATCAAGTAAGGCACCATGCCTTTATTTATCGGTCCAACTGATAAAATAAAACTGTGCCATGGCTCTAAGCCAAAAGAGAAAACATACCCGTAACATATATGACTCGGTTATGCATAAGAAAGTTTCAAAACATTATTTCATAAAATAAGTCATCTTTTGCACTCCAAGTGCAAAGTTGCTCAAAATTGTAGTTTCAGAAAATAAAGCATTATTCTTTGTAATTTAAACTCAGATTTGTTAAAACTAATAACATTTCTCAAAATATGTAATAAAAATATCAGTTTCAAAAACTATGTTGAAACATTATTTTGTACGATAAAAGTTATCTTTTGTACAATAAAAGTTATCTTTTGTACTCCGAATGCATTGTTGTTCAAAACAATGATGTTTATTAAATACCTAAATATATTAGCTTCCATTTGAAATTCAATTCTATCATACGTTGCCTAGGTTCAGAATTCACATACAAGTCATCATGCTTGTCTTAGGATGTTGTAATCCTATTTCAAAAATATGGTTTCCCCAACTCACCTCAAAAGAAGATATACTCTCTCTTAACTTCAACAATCCTCGATACGAGTTCCCTAATTCATGACTCCCAAGTCTTTATACATAAAAAGACATACAATGAAATTACTACTTAAGCATAAATTTCATATTTATACACCATCACATTAGCTTCTCTTTTTGCATTTTCTAAGTCATTTAATGCCTTTAATCCAAACTTACTCATTTCATAACATAATTAAGCACATCTTTAGCCAAGCATATTAGGCCTTTACTTGTCATTCTAAGCCGCAATTCAAGTTTACTCTAAGTAAACATGAAAGCCTCTTTCCAATGCACACCATCAAAATCCTTAAATGCTAAACCAAGTTCACTTAGGCATTTTATCAAACACCTAATGCGCATGACTTTCAAGTCTCATTTTCAATACTTTACCATAATAATTCATGCTCCTAGCATGTCATATAGTAGCACTTCCAATCAATGACACATTCCATCACTCCATTCAAACCAAGTCCTTTCATTTAAGCTACATTTATCAATTACACAACTCATCACACTCATCCATCTCTTCTCCATCATTTTGACCTACACTTAACCAACACACATTTTCTTCATTCTTCATCATCAATTCACATCATACATGTATAATTAACACCATAGAATTCATATAGACCATCAATTCCAAAAGATATTAAAAAATTCACAAACTTTCACCTAAAGGGGATAATTTCGGTTTTGACTTAAAGAACCCTCTTTATGACATATTTCATTCATCTAAACCATGTTTCATGCATTTTCAAGCATGGAGAACAACATATCCTAACACCAAACTCAAAATCCTAACATAGAGAGAGATGAGACAAAATTTACCTAAACCTTCCTTTGATGATATCTTCAAATCCTTTGAAATTTTCTCAAATCTAATGAAAGATTTGAGTTCCTTGACCAAAAATTAGGTTAGAACACCTTGATTGAGGTTGAAGAATCAAAAACTTGGTAGAAAATAGGTGATGGTAGAAAGTTGCTTCTTTCTCTCCT
>JAOSBM010164961.1:0-10900 GCA_027568955.1 Erythroxylum tenue | reverse complement strand
CAATGGTAGGCAAAGGTTCCTTACCCACTTTACCAACACCAATGACTTTACCTTTGTTGTTATCTCCAAATGTGACAAATCCTTGATTTTTGGGTCTGATTTCTGCAAATAGATTTTTGTCTCCACTCATATGCCTTGAACATCCACTATCAATGTACCATATGCTTGGTGGATTTTCATTCTTTGCTTGTCAAAGAGCTATTCTCCATAAGCGCCAAGTTGTTTTCATCATTACTTTGATAGGCTTCTTCATCATCACTCCAAGTAGCAACTAAGCTAGCTTTCTTCTTCCCTTTGTCATAAATGGAAAGGATTCATAAACCTAATGCCTTAAAGTTTTAGGGTGAAGTGTGGTGTCAAGGCTCATGAGTATGTTCTCTCACTATGTTTATGATGGAGATCTCTTATGAAAGTAGGCACCCCATATCTAACAGGTGGTATTAGAGCCGACGGTTTGACAAGGGACAAGTATAAACATGATAACCAAATCCTGTGGTTGCCTCCTCATAAAGAAGAGCAAGGAGACTCCTAGTGGGTCCAGACCAATGGAGTGGAAGGTCTCTTGGGGACGCCATACTTGAGCTGCTAAGAAAAAAGCTTTCACTCAAGGGGGAGTCCAAGCCCAATGTGGAAGTTCATACTTGAAGAAGAGATTGTTAGGATATCAATTGTGAGTAGGAATCCCACATTAGAAAAAGATGGAACTAGTGAAGGACGTATAAGTAGAAAGGACCCATAAACCTAATGCCTTAGGTGTGGCCATATACTCGAGCTGTTACGAAAAAAAGCTTTTGCTCAAGGAGGAGTCCAAGCCCAATGTGGAAGTTCACACTTGAAGGGGAGATTGTTGGGATATTAAGTGTGAGTAGGAATCCCACATTGGAAAGAGATAGAACTAGTGAAGGACATATAAGTGGAAAGGACCCATCAACCTAATGCCTTAAGATTTTGGGTTAAAGTGTGGCGTCAAGGCTCACGAGTATGTTCCCTCATTAGGTCCATGATGTAAATCTCCCATGAAAATGGACCCCCTCAAATCCAACACTTACAACAAACAAATTATCCTTTTGTAAAACTTGTTGGGCATCGAGCCCTCGCAAGACACGTGCCCGACGTCCTAAGTGACATCTAAACACGTATCCCACAAGAGTGGCGTGCTCACACCAATCAGTCACCAAAATCACAAATTGACTTCTTCATAAAAATTGTAGCTCTATGTCTCTAGTTCATTTTGAAACAATAATCATCCCATTTAGAGCTCTATAGATCAAGATATGCTTAAAATACCGAAGTATATTTAGTGAAATAACCAATTCATGCTCTTCCAACTGATTCCCTCAGTTTCTTTCCATCAATCTTTTTCAAATCAGAGCCTAAGGCTAATAATTTTTTTGGAGAGATAGAAAAATGTGTTAGAAATCTATTGGTTTAAAATTCACTTCATTTGGAGGTCGGATGATGAAGTTATGGCTAAAAGAGTCAAACATGTTCAGATTTGGAAAACCCTTCGGGTGCACGATCATGAAAGTTGGTGAAGTTATGAGGTGCGATCGCACCTTTCCTTGTCGCGAGCGCACCCGTGGCTACTCCCAGGATGTGGTCGCACTTTTCCTTGTCACGAGCGCACCCGAGGCTTCTCCTGCATCCTGCTTCCTCGCGATCGCGACCGAGGCTTTTATACATCGTGTGCAGCATCACTAACTTATAATTATCATATCTCTCAACTCCAATATCCAAAAATTTCATACTTTATATCGTTGGAAAGATAATAAGATAAGCTACAACTTCTAAGAAGATATCTTTATTTAATTTAACCTAGATTAATATAGTTTTTCCCTTGAAGTCAAAAAACACATTTTTTTCCTATGAAAAACTTGAAAATGCAATGTACAAACTTGGAAAGTCATGAGAAAAATGAAATATATTTCATTAACATCAATGTTGGACACCCCGCCTTTGTGTGTCACGGGTCCTACGTCCTACATGACAACTGAATGCGTATTCCACAAGGGTGACGTACCCCCACCAAGACAAACATTAAAACTATACATTGATTCTATTTCTGAACAAAATTTGGGAAAGACTAAACTTGAATTTCAATTCTACTTGTTCATAACGTAAGAGGCTCTATGTCTTTGGTTTATTTAGAGACTAGAATTATCGCATTTGGAGATCCCAAGACAAAGTTATGGCTACTACCTTGTAGCGTTATTTCAACGAAACCTTATTAGCCAAATATTTATTATGGAGGGATAGAAAAACGCATTAGGAACCTATCGCTCTAAGAATCACTTCATTTGGAGGTCGGATGATGAAGTTATGACCAAAAGAATTGAGTATGTCTAAATCGTTAATTATATTGCCCCTATCTTGGGGAAATTAGCATAATTGTCCTTAGAGATAGCAGATTAACAAAATCTTAGGACGTTTGAAAGAAAACTTCAAGATCTACAACTTTCATGAAGATATCAAAGATAGATTCTATTGTCTGAAGGGTCAAAAGTGGAGCAGACGATAGCATGAGGCAGACGAAAGCATAAGGCAGACGAATGCAAGGAACAGACGAATCGGAAAGCCGACGAATGCGGAAGGTAGACGAATGCGGAAGGCCGACGAATGCGAAAGGTAGACAAATGCAAGAAGCAGACAAATGTTGGAGCAGACGATAGCGTGAGTCAACTTAAGACAAAGCAAAGTCAACTTAAGACGATACAACCCTTAAGATAAAGCGAAGTCAACTTAAGACGAAGCAAAGTCAACTTAAGATAATGAAACTCTTAAGACGAAGCGAAGTCAACTTAAGACGAACAAAGTCAACTTAAGACAATAAAACTCTTAAGATGAAAGGTTCCTACAAATGATACATTTGTACAGACGATATGACATCATCACAGACGAAATGACGTCATATCATACGATATGCCTTTACAGACGATACTTCCCTATAGATGATACATTTCTACAGACGATATTACATCATCACAAACGAAGTGATGTCATATCAGATGATACGCCTTTACAAATGATACGTCTCTACAAACGATACATTTCTATGGACGATATAACGTCATCACAGACGAATTGACGTCATATCAGGTGATACGCCTTTTTAGACGATACCACTTGATACTTCTAAACATCTTCCCCTTCTAAGGACCCTAACTTTTGAACATCTAGGTCAAAAGTTTCCTACTATAAACCATTGGAAAGCTAAGAGAAAGACCTACAACTTTCCAGAAGGCACATTTGCCTATTTCTACCTAGATTAATCCAGATCTTTCCCTGGAGTCCGACCACTAACTTTTTCCTTATGCAAACTAAACGATGAAATGTATTAACTTGAAAGAAAATCATGAGCCAAATGCAAATCTTATTCCATTGACATAAAAAGGTAAGATTTTTTACAAAGCTTTAGAGGGCATTTCAAGCTGCAATTACATTAAGGTCTTAAAATCCCCAAAATACAAAAATTATATAGATCATGAGTTGCTCAAAATGCAACTAAAGCCTTGCGTTACAGAATTTACTTCAAATACAAAATATTTCAAAGGTGGAGTGATGCCTTGGCTACTGACTACTCGATCTCTTACTCATCACTTGCTTATGGGGAGGAAAATGGGGGGTGAGCTTAAAGCTCTTGGGTAACAATTTTTATAATTGGTAACAAGAAAAAATCATTTATAAACCACTTTCAATGTAGAAATTCATGTGTATGCACATTATGAATGCGTCACTCTTATCAACTTGTCATGAACACATAAACATATCAAATGGTTTGGATAAGTCCAAAAAATAACGAACTACACATTTCCATATTATGGTCTTATGTAGCCGTAAACCGTGCCACTAGCAGGCAGGCGTAAGAAGCCTATACTTGGTCAATGTGCGCGTGATGATTCTTGAGGGACTACCACAAACTCACATAACACATATTTCATGAACTTGTAAGCTTGTTACCCAAAATGTCACTTCTTTGAAAAATTGCTTTTCATGTACTTGCTATATCTTGAAAACCCTTTCCAAAAATATGATTTCATGAACATGTATCTTTTCAAAGAATCATTTTCAACAGTTTTTCATCAATCATGAACACAATTTATGCAGCAATCATATAGCATCATCTTACAACATTTAAAAGGCAATAAATGTATATGAATAAGGTAGTTGAAAAAAATCATTTCTTGAAAGAATCTTTAATGGCTCATTACTTAATTATAAAAGTGAAAACCACCTTGAATGTTTCCCTGCTTATAACTTGGCTTAAGGATGTCTCTCCTCTTGCTCCTCTTGTCTTTCTTGAATTTGTTAAACATGGATAAAATTTCCAAATCAATAGGAATTCCAAATGAGGACTCAAAGAAACATATGCTTAAAAATTGATTCTAGAATACTTAAACCCATGCATTTCCTAAGCCTCATGAACCGAAGCCCTTCCATAATCTCAAACATTAAAAATGCTCTTACCTTAAATCTCCACCACTTGAAGAGTTTTCTGGATCAAAAGAAAACCCTTGTTTTCCTCTACCTTTTCCCCTTCTTGCACAACCTCAAAATCACTCTTTAAGACTAACAAAAATCAAAACCTAGCATCACTCTCTTCTTTCTCTTCTTTTTCTCTCAACCACTGAAACCCCTTTTCTCTCTTTTCCTATTCACGGTTTTGGCTTCTTCAATGCAAGCCAATCCTTCTTCTTCTCCTTTTTACCCTTAATGATTGTACAATGTCCATTTTGCCCTTCCTTAAAAGCCTTAAGGTTTCTAAACTTATATGACTTGCCAAATTTGTCCTTACACACTCTTACAACTTTAATACTTAAATTCCCTTAACTTATGTCATATCATCTTACCCACATTAACGTGCTAATTAATCTCAAAAACCTTAACATTGATTTAAAACATGCCTAATAATAATAATAAAAAATTCAGGGCCAACATTTCTCCGCCTCTTAAAGAAATTTCGTCCTCGAAATTCTTACCTGAACCATTGAAGAGTTGTGGATACTTCTCCCTCATGGCTTCCAAGGGCTCCCATGTGGCCTCTTAAATTGAATGATTTCTCCACAAAACTTTTACCAGCTGAATTATCTTATTCCTGAGGACCTTTTCCTTGGTGTCCAAGATCTCCACTGGAATCTCCTCATAACTTAGATCATCTCTCAACTGAACCTCAGTGGTCTGAATGATGTGGGAGGGATCAGATCTATATCTCCTCAACATGGAAACTTAAAAGACATCATGAATATGTGATAATTCCGGTGGTAATGCCAACCTATAGGCTAGTGGTCCAATCCTCTCAAGAATTTCATAATGACCCACATATCTTAGGCTCAACTTACCCTTCTTGCCAAATCTCATGACTCATTTCCAAAGAGATGTCTTAAGAAAGACTTTCTTACCAACTTCATACTCCATTTCCTTTCGATGTGCATTAGTATAGTTCTTCATTCTATCTTGAGTTGCTTTAAGTCGTTGCTTAACTAACTTGACCTTGTCAATTGTCATCTGAATCAACTCTGGTCCTATTAGTTTCCTTTCTCCTTCTTCATCCCAACATATTGGAGTTCTTCATCTCTTTCCATACAGTGCTTCATATGGAGCCATCTGAATCCTCGAATGGTACGAATTATTGTAAGCAAATTCAACCAATGGCAAATGCTCATCCCAAGCTCTTTTGAAATCCATTGCACATGCCCTAATCATTCCCTTAAGGGTCCGAATGGTCCTCTCAGATTGACCATCTGTCTGTGGAGTAAAAATTCATGCTAAAATTCAACATGGTTCTTAGAGCCTCTTGTAAGCTTTTCCAGAATCTTGAAGTAAATCGAGGATCCTTGTCCGAAACTATAGAATTTAAAATTTCATGCAGTCTCACTATTTCATTAGTATACTTCTTTGCTAGCACATGCAGAGAATCAGTTTGTTTAATTGCCAAAAAATAGGCTGACTTCGTCAAATGATCAATAATGACCCATATGGAATCATGCTTCCTACTAGTCTTAGGCAAACCCATCAGAAAATTCATGGTTACCCGTTGCCACTTCCACTCAGGAATGGACAAGGGCCTTAACTTGCCTGAAGGTGCCTGGTGTTCAGCTTTGACTTGCTGACACACTAGACAATTACTTGCATATTCTGCTATATCCCTGTTCATGCCTTTCCACCAGAAATGATCTCTTAAATTTTTGTACATCTTGGGGCTACCTGGGTGCATAGCATAAGGCACATTGTATGCCTTATCCAGCATCTCATCCTTCACCTCCTTGACATTCGGGATACAAAGTTTATTTCCTACAGTCATGAGTCTATCATCCTGTTAAGTCAAAATGACTTCACGATTAATAATTTTGATGAAAATCAAATAATAATAATATTAGCAAGTAAGACGAAGCAGAGATGAAGCGGAGCAGAAAATAAGACGCAAGAAAGTAAGAAGAAGCGGAGTAGAAAATAAGATGAAGCGAAAGCAAAAATGAGACGATAGAAAGTAAGACGCAAGCAAAAAGTAAGAAGAAGCGGAGAAATAAGAAGTAAGATGAAGCAGAAGCAAAAATGAGACGATAGAAAGTAAGACGAAGCGGAGCAAAAATGAGACGATAGAAAGTAAGACGAAGCAAAAGCGAAAACTAAGACGAAGACCCAATACCACGTTGGATGGTTAATCAGTTTGAGTTAGTTACATAACTCAACTGAATAACTGTTTCTTCAAAGATCAAGAAACAAGAAGAAAGAAGCGGTTATCAAGAAGCAGTTAAAGATGAAGGCTATAAATACGAGTCAGAGTCGAAGACTGAAAAGGTTAGCAAATTCAAAAAGATTTTGAGAAACACTGTATTCATTGTGCTAAACATTAAGAGCTATTATTGTCTGTAACAAAGCTCGCAAACATCTTTCTATAAGAAAGAAGAAAATTTGAGAGCCTAAAGAGGCTAAGTGAGAAAAACAATACTTGCTGTAAGAGACCTGAAGAGGCTCGGTGAAAAGAATACTTGTATTTTTTAGAAGTATAGTGAAATCTCATAAAGGATTCTGAGGACTGGACGTAGCCTATGGTCAGGGGTGAACCAGGATAAAACTGTTGTGTCGATTCTTACTCTCAACTCTCAATCTTTAATTTCTATTGCTTATACAAGTACTTAGAAGCGAATTGCAATACTTCGTGATACTATTACTCAATAGTTTTGAGAAAGTAAGTTTTCAAAAGAAATTTTAAAAGGGGATTGTTTTCAAGAAAAAGAATACACAATTCAACCCCCCCTTCTTGTGCATTTTGTATATCGAACATAAAGTCTATACTAACGTGTGATTTACTTCACATCCCTCACTACCACTTCAGATTTCTTTCCATTCTTAATTTCTTATCGAAGCTTTCTTAATTCTGCATCTTGTGCCTATAACTCCTTAACCTTCTCCCTGAGTATCAATCTCACTCTGAAATTAGCAATAATACACTCAGGTTCCTCCTGTTTCAAGCTTATCCTAATCTTAGTCATCTCTTCCAATAAAGGCAGATAAATTGTCTAAACATGGGCTATTGATGATTTTCTACTCAAGGCATCCGCCACTACATTTGCCTTTCCTGGATGATACTCAATCAACAGGTCATAATCCTTGAGCAGCTCTAACCATCTTTTTTGTCTCAAATTCTGCTCTTTCTGACTCAATAAATACTTGAGACTTTTGTGATCCTTAAAAATCCTCGTCTGCACCCCATACAAATAATGTCTCCAAATCTTCAGGAAAAAAATCACTACTGCCAATTCCAGATCATGGGTAGGGTAATTCAGTTCATAAGGCTTTAGCTGCCGCAAGGCATAAGCTATTACCCTATCTCCTTGCATCAACACACAACCTAAACCCTTTCTCGAAGCATCATTATACACTGTATAACCCTCATCTCCTGTGGGCAAAATCAAAACTAGAGAACTTGTCAATCTGTGCTTAAGTTCCTTAAAACTCTTATGGAATTCATCACTCTAGACAAACTTCTGATTCTTCCTCAATAATTTGGTCATTGGAGCCACTATCATGTAGAATCGCTCAACAAATCTTCTATAATAGCCTGCTAGAACCAGAAAGCTCCTCACCTATGTCACTGTCTTTGGTGTATGCCAATTCACCATTGCTTCAACATTCCTCGGATCAATATGTACCCCATCTTTTGAAATCATATGTCTAAGGAATATCACCTCGTGAAGCCAAAACTCACACTTGTTAAACTTAGCATAAAGTTCCTTCTTCCTCAGTATCTGCAACACAATCCTGAGATGTTCTTCATGTTCCCCTTCGCTCTTGGAATACACCAGAATGTCATCGATAAACACTATGACAAACTGATCTAGATACTCCTTGAAGACCCTATTCATAAGATCCATGAATGCAGCTGGAGCATTGGTCAATCCAAAAGGCATGACTAAAAACTCATAATGTCCATACCATATCCTGAAGGCTGCCTTGGTTACATCAGACTCCTTAATTATGAGCTGATGATAACCTGACCTGAGATCAATCTTTGAAAATACCTTTGCTCCCTGCAACTGGTCAAACAGATCATCTATTCGGGGCAGAGCATACTTATTCTTAATGGTCACCTTGTTGAGTCTTCGATAATCAATACACATCCGCCATGTTCCATCCTTCTTCTTAACAAATAGAACAGGCGCTCCCCAGGGTGATGAACATCCGCCATGTTCCTTAAGCTCCCTCAGTTCAGCTGGGGCTATCCTATAAGGTGGTATAGAAATGGGTGCAATTCTGGGAATCAAGTCGTTGCCAACTCGATTTGCCTCACCTGTGGCAAACCAGGTAAATCCTTTGGAAACACATCTGAAAACTCCCTCACAATTGGAAGATCCTCTAACTTTCCTTCATTCACCTTAGTTTCCACAACATATTCCAAATAGGCTTCACACCCTTTTCCATCATCCTGTCAACTAATAAAGTCGAAACAAGTCTTGGAGATGGTATTCTCCTGTCTCCTCGAAAGGTCACCTTCTTTCCATTTCCCAGATCAAATTTTACCACCTTGAGGCTACAATCCAACTTCGCCTGATAATTCTCCATGGCATCCATTCCCAGTATCACATCTAGACCCTTCAACCCCAACGGTAGCAAATCCACTACTAGTTGAGCACCTTAATGAAAAACTTACAACCCTTATACACTTGACTTATTATCACCTTCATCCCTAAGGGAGTACTAACAATCAAGGGACTAGTCATTAGCATCAAATCAACATTATGAAAAATCATGCCGAAGTAAATCATACGTTAGTATAGACTTTATCTTCAATATGCAAAATGCACGAGAAGGGGGGGGGGGTTTGAATTGTGTATACTTTTTCGTGAATACAATCCCCTTATATATTTTTAAAAACTTGCTTTCTCAAAAACTATTAAGTAAGAATATCACGATGTATTGCAATTAACTTCTAAGTACTTGTATAAGCAATAGAAATTAAAAATTGAGAGTTAGAGAGTAAGAATCGACACACCAGTTTTATCCTGGTTCACCCCAAGCCGTGGGCTACGTCCAGTCCTCAGAATCCTTTCTGAGATTTCACTATACTTCTAAAAAATACAAGTATTCTTTTCACCGAGCCTCATTAATTCTCTTATAGCAAGTATTATTTTTCTCACTTAGCCTCTTCAGGGTCTCAGCTTTTCTTCTTTCTTACAGAAAGATGTTTGCGAGCTTTGTTACAGAGAATAATAGCTCTAGATTTTAGCACAATGAATAGTGTTTCTCACAGTCACTAGCTTTCTTAAAATCTCTAATTCTTTTTTTTCCAGTCTTCGACTCTGACTCGTATTTATAGCCTTCATCTTCAACTGCTTCTTGATAACTGCTTCTTTCTTCTTGTTTCTTGATCTTTGAAGAAACATTTATTCAGTTGAGTTCTGTAACTAACTCAAACTGATTAACCATCCGACGTGGTATTGGGTCTTCGTCTTAGTTTTACTTCCGTTTCGTCGTAGTTTCCACTTCGTCTTAGTTTTCACTTCGTCTTAGTTTCCGCTTCGTCTTAGTTTCCACTTCGTCTTAGTTTCCCCTACATCTTAGTTTCTGTTTTGTCTTAGGTTCTGCTTCGTCTTGCTTCTTAGGTCTTATTTTCTGCTCCGCTTCATCTTACTTTCTTGCGTCTTATTTTCTGCTCCGCTTAGTCTTACTTTCTTGCATCTTATTTTCTGCTCTGCTTCGTCTTACTTTCTTGCGTCTTATTTTCTGCTCTGCTTCATCTTACTTTCTCGCGTCTTATTTTCTGCTTCGCTTCGTCTTAGTTTTGTCTTCGATTCCGTCTCTGCTTCATCTTACTTTCTAATATTATTATTATTTGATTTTCATCAAAATTATTAATCGTGAAGTCATTTTGACTTAACAATCTCCCCCTTTTTGATGATAACAAATAATCATAGTATTTAGAAAGATAGTATTATTTATAAGATGATATACAATTGAAAAAATTGTAAGCTTTATGATCGCGGCTTTGTCGTTCGATTTAAGAATCGACCTTGAAAACCGGTCAAAAATAAATATTTTCCAAGATTGCAGCAAGCTGAACCTCGGGTCGTCTCTCTCGACGGAACCGTATAGAAATGGACCTAAGCTAGCCTATATGTCATTTAATGCAAGTGAAATTAATAAGGAAAAGGAGGGGGGTTTGATTGATTGAAAACACAAAAGAACTAGATGCAATGCGGAAAACAAGATAAAAGTGTTTTTGGGTTTTTGGAAAGGAAAATGAAAATACTAAAACAAAAGATAAAATCCTCCTGAAAATGAGCTTTAGCTATCACAGTTCAAAACTAAGTGTGAATGGTAAACCTTAAAGAACTATCTTTAAGTCCAGGGTCTTGATAGATGGACTCCTGTCACTCTTGACTCCATTTCTCTAAACCCCATT
>JAOSBM010164740.1:0-10923 GCA_027568955.1 Erythroxylum tenue | reverse complement strand
ATAATAACTAGGAATCCAAATAACTTAAGAAGTACTAAATAGTAAGAAATCCAATATCAACTAGGAATCTAAACTAACTGCTCCTGCATCATATTGTCAAGCATGGCAAAATTGTTGGTCAAGGTTTCCACCCTAAAGCTGGACAGCCTCACGCTGAGGTAAATTGTCCATTTTATCTGTTTTGCATGATTATATACGCTATTGAAACTTAGTTCTTGAAGAGAATGAATTAATTTTAAGAGGGCACTGAATTTCTGTACTGTTTATGTTAAAGCCAATGTTGAACATATTTTTGGATGAAGGTAACAGTTCTGAAATCTTAACTATATAGCTACTAATTTTGATTGAATTGATGATTTGGTATAGTTTGGTCTTTTAAGCCCGTGTGTGGGAGAGAGTGTCATGTATGACAAACAATTATTGGAATCTGCCTTCAGGTTTTTTCTCTCAAAGATGCTGGGGATTTGGCAGAGCATGCAACGACTTACGTGAGCTTAGAACCAAAGTAAAGAAAGTGGTCGTTGGAATGGTTGATTCCAACCCACTTGTTGTTTCAAAAGGATTAGATAGACTTAAAGGTGCAGGAATTGATGTCGATGTCGGTGTGGAAGAAGAGATGTGCAGAAAGCTCAACCAGGCCTTTATTAATCTGATGCTGATAGGCAAGCCTTTCCTTACTTTTAGGTAATTTTCCATGATAATTATTTAAGGGTAGAAAGCAAATTCAGTCAAAATCTTCGTTGTATTGTTTGGATAATACATAGCGAGCTGTGATTTATATACTCAAAGATCTTATGTTTTGTTGACCATTTCTACGCCTTCCTTTAATTTGCAGGCACTCCATTTCAATGAATGGCCAGTTATTGAATCAACTTGGGGAAGGTGTCAGAGGGAATGGTAGATACTACTCACAATTGTTACAGGAATACGATGCAGTTATAGTTCGTCCTCATTAACTAGTAACCTTGCACTTCCTACATCTCAAGAAACTGGTGCCAATCAGCCCAACAGGATCATAATAGCTAAAAACCCTTGTCCTCCAGTTCCAGTTTCAATTCCTTCCAACAAAGTAGCTTCGAAAGTGATATTGTTCACTGACAAGGATACTTCTGTAGAACAAGAAACGGCTCAAAAAGGGATTGAAACAGTGGTGTTAGATCATATAAATTTAGATGCGATTTTGGAATTCTGTAAGCTTAAGGGACTATGCAGTGTTTTGCTAGATTTAAAGGGAAAATTTGATGAGCTGGAAGACCTTTTGAAGGAGGGAATTGAGCAGAAAATGCTGCAGAAGATTGCAGTGGAAGTGTTGCCATTGTGGGTGACAATGAGGGTGGTGGCAATTCTCTCAAGCTTTTAAACAGTGTTAGGAAGAGACTACAAGTTAGCAATCTCCAATCTAGGGCCCGCCGTCAGAGCATTGTTTTGGAGGGTTATCTTCAGTAATGTTACTTTCTGAGGCTTATTGAAGCTCTGGTTGGCAATGTAGAGATGGAGGTAAAATTATTGTTTCCTTGAGATACTATTTGGTACTATTTATACGATTTTAACTAAGAAAGAAGATGGAAAATTGTTTGTTCACTGTACCTATTGTAATTTTAACAAATTCCTCTCTTTTTATTTAATAAAATTTCATAAATTTTGAGAAATTTTCTATTTTGTTTTTAAAAACTGTTTTTTATATTTAGAAGTGAGAAAACAAGAAATAAATGGAAATAAAATATGCTGAATTAGATTGCAGGGGACTATGTAACACCTAATAATAATGTGAATGATCTTTTGAGACCTTTAATAGTACCATTATTTTCTAAAGTTTATATATTATATACAAAGAAGTTCTCTATATAGACTACAAGAGCTCTACATATATCCATGACATCATAAAAACCATATATATGACGTCAAAAAGGGAAAACAAGTCCTGTGAGTATTTCTATAAAAATAAAAATACTAAAGCTCAACCTCTTTGCTAGGTGGTTTTTTTTTGTATGTTTGTGATACTGAGGAGGATATCTAAATGTCCTTTTTGGTATCTTCCAAAGGTAAGGGAGACTGGAAGCTCTAATAATTCAAAGCGAGGCTCATGTCTACTTAAGAATTGGGCCAACCATTTGAATGGTGACAAAAATGATCCTTTCTTTTCATCATAAGTTGTTCTTGAATGGCTTTCTCACTTTTAACTATTTCCTAGATGTTGCTCTTAACCAGACTGCAAAACTCGTCAAGGGCTAAAATTGAGAAGGGTTCCTTAATAAGAACACCAACCTATGAATACAAAAATGAGTATTAGCTTTTACATGTTTCATCCAATATGAATACAAAAATGAGTATTAGCTTTTACATGTTTCATCCAAATGTTATAGGAATGAAGGAATAGGGCAAAACATTAGTCATATCTATTGAAATTGTCAAGGAAAAGAATGCCAAAAATCGTAATAAAAGCACATAATTTCTCCCTCCTACTTCATCCTAGGTTAGCTCATAAGTGCTAATTACGCCTAATGGTGGCATTAATGAAAAATGGGGAAAAGAATCTATTGCTAGATCAATGGTATATCCTTTTACTGAAAATCAAACTACTTCAGTTTTCTATATAGACTATGAAGCTAAATTGTTTGAATTGAAAAGGTTAGATCTACTACTTACTCATATAGGTATAGAATTGGATTAGTGTAGGTTAGTTTTATAGAACTACAAAAGTAGGTAATTTGCATTATAGACAGATAGAGACGCATACTTCTTCAATGCAATGCAAAATAGGAAAACAACACTGATAAAAATAGCAGGGACTATAATCCAATGACAATCCTCATAAAGTATAATAGGAAGAGTGAGATCCCAAAGGACCAGAAATCTTAATGTCAAGCGACTGTATGAAAGAGGTATCAGAATACCCATGAGTTGTTTGCAGACACCGATTCCTTCATCGAAACATGATATTTTTGATTCCTGCATCGTTACAAGGTTCTTTAAATTATAGACCAGAGTACTATATGATTGATGACTCTTTGTGAAACTTCATAGCATGAGATTAGACTTTGAGAAAACCAAACGACCTAACAATTTATCAACATATTCTTGTAGAAAGCACCAACAATCCAAACTTATCAATTGAACTGATAGAATCAATTTACAGGAATCAAAACAAAACATAAAACTCTAATGATTAATCATTTAGAGAACTTTGAAAGAGATATACCATTGTAGTTCTCTTCGATTCCTCTAAATTGAGCGACCAAAGGCTTTCAGATATAAATTGAGCAATCAAAGGCTTGCATCTATAGAAATCACTCTCTTATGAAGCACCCACGCACGAAATCACAAAGTACGTTTGTTGGTTTGATGGAGAAATTGACTTTACGATAGAAGAAGCACCCACGCACGAAGTCACTCTCTTATGAACGTTGGGGGATTTTAGGTTACAAATTAGGGATTTTAGGAATGATCGACAGAGAAGAGACAGAGATCTGAGTTTTAGTTGAAACGACGTCGTTTTACTATCATCAAGAAACAATGTCATTTCGCTAATCAAACAAACTTATCCTAATAACGCTGACATGTCTAACTAGTGAGGGTTATTGACACGTGATAGTGCCACGTGAACAAAGATAATGGTGACTCTAACGTCCGTCTAGAATTAAAAAACATTGAAAGTTTGAACATTTTATTTCTACTTTTTAAAGTTCGGGCTATAATTGAAAAATTGAAGAAAGTTTAGGGTTTGTTTGGTAATTAACCCAAATTTTCAATATGATTTTATTTTTATAAATAATAGTTTAATCTCTTTAATAATTGTAATTGCGATAAATTTCTAAATTTATTATGGAGTTCTCTTTGGTTGCACTAAATTTAGAAAGGCTATTTATAACATAAATACTAAGAAGTTCAAATCTAATTATTCAAATCCCACCTACCTTTGACATTATCGTTTAGGACATATAAACAAGAAGCGCATACATAAGCTTTATAATGATGGACTTTTAAACTCTTTTGATTTTGAATCATATGAGACGTGCAAATCTTTTTTATTGGGAAAAATGACTAAAGCGCCTTTTACTAGACATAACTAGAGGGCTAGTGATTTATTAGCACTTGTACGTACTGATGTATGTGGACCAATAAATTATATTGCTAGAGGAGG
The DNA here is from genome assembly GCA_027568955.1 of Erythroxylum tenue. Taxonomy (NCBI): domain Eukaryota; kingdom Viridiplantae; phylum Streptophyta; class Magnoliopsida; order Malpighiales; family Erythroxylaceae; genus Erythroxylum; species Erythroxylum tenue. The sequence continues at coordinate 6,782 of JAOSBM010164740.1, read as the reverse complement.
TTTTCATTAATTCATTACATTTGCTGATAACCTCAGTAGATATGGTTTTGTTTATTTGATGAAATATAAATCTGAATCCTTTGGAAAGTTCAAGGAATTTTAAAATTAAGTACAAAACCAAATTTGCAAGACAATAAAAGCGCTTCGATTAGATCGAGGTGGTGAAAATTTGAGCCGAGAGTTTGATGATCATCTCAAAGAGTGTGAATAGTTTCACAACTCACTCCACCTGGAACACCACAATGGAATAGTGTATCTGAAAGGAGGAATCGAACATTATTGGATATGGTTCGATCTATGATGAGTCATGCAAATCTTCCATGATCCTTTTGGGGATATGCTCTTGAAACAAATGTGTTTACATTAAATAGAAGTCCATCGAAGGCAGTAGAAAAGACACTATATGAGACGTGACAAGAAAGGTTCCTAGTTTGTATTTGCTAAAGATTTGGAGATGTGAAGCTTATATTAAAAGATTAGCATCTGAAATCTTGGACCCAAATCTGATAAATGCTTCTTTGTGGGGTATCCTAAGAAAACTAAAGGATACGACTTTTACAATCTCACCGAGAACAAAGTGTTTGTTGCTCGAAATGGTGTCGCTATAGAGAGAGAATTTCTTTCTAAAGGAACTAGTGGGAGTAAACTACATCTTGAAGAAATTCAAGAGTCACAGGAGAATGCTCCAACAAAAAAGGGGCCTCATTTTGATATACAAAATATTGTAGAAACTACGCCTGTGACACCAACCCCACGTAGGTTTGAAAAGTTCTGTCACGAGCCCATAAGATATGGTTTCATGGTGACTAAACATCATCGTCTATTACTAATAGAGGATGGTGAACCTACATCCTACAAGGAAACAATAATGGGCCCTGACTCCGATAAATGACTTTAAGCCATAAATCCATGTACCAAAACAAAGTATAGGTTTTGGTTGACCTACCTAATGGTGTAAAAGCCACTGAGTGTAAGTGGGCTTTCAAGAAGAAAGTTGACATGGATGGCAATGTATATGTGTACAAAGCGTGATCGGTGACTAAGGGTTTCAAGCAAATTCATGGTATTAATTATGATGAGACTTATTTCCCAGTTTTGATGTTTAAATACATTCACATCCTCCTAGAAATTGTTGCATTCTATGATTATAAGATTTGGAAAATGGATGTGAAAACATCTTTCTTTAATGGGAATCTGGAAGACGATGTGTACATGACACAACCTAAAAGTTTCACATCTCCTAAAAATGCTGGTAAAATATGCAAGCTTCAGTGATCCATTTATGGATTAAAGTAGGCTTCTCAGAGTTGGAATCTTCGTTTTAATGAGGAAATCAAAGAGTTTTGTTTCCTCATAAATGAAGAAGAACCTTGTGTTTACAAGAAGACTAGATGGAGCGCAATTGTTTTCTTAGTCTTATACGTAGATGACATACTACTCATTGGAAATGACATTCCTATGCTTTAATTTGTGAAAGCTTGGTTAGGTAGTTGTTTTTCAATGAAAGACTTGGGCGAGACAACATACATTTTAGGTATTAGGATCTATAGAGATAGATAGAGAAGGCTTATTGAACTAAGTCAAAGCTCTTATGTCGATAAGGTCTTGCACATATTCAATATTCAAGAATCTAAGGAAGGCTTCTTACTCATATCACATGGCATAGTTTTGAGTAAGGCTTAGTGCCTTTTAACACTAGATGAGCGAAACCTAATTAGTAGGATTCCGTATGCATCTGTTATAAGATCCATCATGTATGTTATGTTGTGCACTCGTGCGGATGTTCCATATGCTTTGAGCATGACGAGTAGATATCAGTCAGATCTAGGTGAAAGCCATTGGATAGTTGTTAAGAACATTCTTAAGTACTTAAGAAGAACTAAGGATATGTTCTTGATCTATGGAGGTAAGGAAGAACTCATTGTAAATGGTTACACTAATGCCAGCTTCTAATCAAACAAAGATGACTTCTGGTCACAGTCAGGATTTGTATTCTGTTTGAATGGTGGAGTAATGTGTTGGAAGAGTTCCAAGCAGGACATAGTTGCTGATTCTAGAACAGAAGTTGAGTACATTGCTGCTTCTGAAGTAGCAAAGGAAGTTGTTTGAGTTAGAAAGTTCAACATTGAACTTGGTGTGGTTCCTAGTATTTTGTATCCAGTGGATCTTTTTTGTGATAATAATAGAGCCATTCCCAAGCTAAGGAACCAAAATCTCATCAGAAGATCAAACACACACTCAGGTGTTTTCACCTTATTCAACACATTATTGAAAGAGGTGTTGTGAAAGTGTGTAAAGTGAAGATCTTAATATAGTTGGTCCGTTGACTAAACCTCTCCTAGAGGCTAAGCATGATCGTCATACTAGAGCATTAGGCCTTAGACATTTGGATTTGTGATCATATAAGATTGCAATTTTGTGACATGTTTTTGGATAATCCGTTAGTAATGCCTAGTTATTGTTTGTTGTGTTCATAATTACTGGAGTTATAAATAAATTTGAATTATAATCTCATGAATAATGTGTATCTCACAATTAGTCATCAAATGCATGACTTGATCGTGAGACCCTATTGTAACAAGAATATAATTATTCTAAATGTCCCTAGTCAATGTCAGTAATGTAAGGGATAATAATGACTGTTGAGACTAACATGTTGATTAATTGATGACTATGTTTCACTGGTCATTAATATGGAGATATCATGTTAATCACGTGGGTGTGTAAGATCCCACATCGGTTGGGAAGGAGAACGAAGTACCCCTTATAAGGGTGTGGATACCTTCCCCTTATAAACGCGTTTTCCATGCCCTAATGCACCAGATCCCATCAGAACTTTAAAATTAAACGTGCTAGGGCCAGAGCAGTACCAGGATGGGTGACCTCCTGGGAAACCCTATGGAAAAACAAAACCGTGAGGGTGCGAGACCCTAGAGGCCGAGACCTAAAGTGGAAAATATCTGCAAGCAGGTGGGCGAGAGGCCGAGGTCCTACAATTGGTATCAAAGCCAGTACCCGGGCCGTTGTGCCAGCGAGGACACTGGGCCTCCTAGGGGGTGGATTGTAATCAGTTGGGAAGGAGAACGAAGCACCCCTTATAAGGGTGTGGATACCTTCCCAACCGATGTGGGATCTTACAGGGTGCATGTTGAACAATATGCAATTGGATCGACTTGCTGTGAAAACATTTCAAGGATTAGTATATAAGTGTCATAAGTGGTTCTCATCACAGCTGCTGAATATAGTCCTTTAACATGAGTTTGTCACGGTTTCCTACATTTGGATTAGTTTGTTTTGACATCGTCAAATCTCAAACATAAAAGGTAATTATAAAAGCAATGTTCAGGCATGCTATGAATAGAATTTACCAATTATGAGAGAGGGATTTATCCTATCATCAAGCTAACCTAATTACTTTTGTGTTATTGGGATGTTAGTTATAGACTATCATAGGGTGGATCACTCTCTCTCGAGTTATAATCACTAAGCCCTAATTAATAGAGTCACTGAAATTGTTATCTCTCGATTAAATATCGGTCCACAACCTAATTAGTTCTTAAGCTCTCTAATAAACTACCAGGTCTCACACGAGATCTCTCTCTGTACAATAACCGATAAGATTGATTGCGTTCGACTCACCCTCTCGATCGGTTTGTTACCGAAGCATGAAAATATAACAATAAATCACAACACCTAATCAAAATATCACAAAAAATAACTATATTAACATTAAGTTAAAGTAAAATCTCGAAAGAAAGTTGGAACATCTTAATTAAACCTAAATCCATAAACATATTTGTATTCATCTTAACAATCAAGAAAATGAAAACAAGATGAAAGAAATACACATGTAATGGGGATCGGGACGCCTCAGGAGAATAGTAGTCACAAAGACCTGCTTCTTTCTCCTCTCTTTCTCTTTCTCTTTCTCTCTCTTATTCTTCTCTCCTCTTGGAGTGTTTCCCAAAATGGCAAATTAGAGGCTCTCTCAGGGTTTCTTCATTAACTCTTTTATTGGTTTTTCTAATTTGGGCAACCCTAGGGCTTTTTTTAAGTCCGAATGGTTCGAAAAGTTCCTAAAAACTCAAGTTGGGAAGGTTGTCTACGTGTTATGTCACACAGGCCACGATTATCGCCTATAGAGCCACGATCGAGGCCTCTGAATGATCCTTCTGTCACAATTGTGACATAATTGCCACGATCATGGCTCCTCTCTGATGCTTCTGTCACAATCATGGCTTCTAGGCCACGATCATAAGCCTAGTTGCTCCTTCAAGTTTTCTTCGAATCTCCTCCGTTCTTCTATATTTTCCCTGAAACACTAGCAAACACATCAAGGCACCTCCAAAATATAAAATTGAAGCTCAAAAGTGTTATGTATCCCTCATAACACTCAAAACTCAAATATCTAACTAAAAAACAGAAACCTAACCTAAACATGCATTAATAATCCAATTTAATACTAAACACATACTAAACTATCCACTAAAACATTATATAGTCTACAACTATCAACATCCCCATACTTAAATATTTGCTTGTCCTTAAGAAAAAAAAAAAGCAAAACACACGACGTATCAAAACACATAGAATGCAATGCAGTAATGAGGCAATGACATTCAACTTTTTGAAACTAATTTAACTTTGAACACAATCTCTCAAGTTGTTCCAACTTATTAACTTACTAAACCTACGTCCAAGTACCTTGGACTAAATATACAACTAATCCAGATCTTAATGTTAATTTTATTCACCCCTATCACTTACACAAACACATTGATAATTATTCGGTCAATAAAAAATGTAACTATCCCTAAGTATGTTTTCATGAAAATTTAAGTTGTTCACCAAGATCGATAGATTTTATTTCAAAAAGCACTGTTTTTGTTAATTTTGGTTGACATGAACTAAGGTTTTTACGCAAAGGCAAACATTTGTGATGAATATCGATCCGATTACTCAACTAGGTCATATTTTTATTAAGCGGCTTAGTTGAAATGTCATTATAGCCTTTTGATATGAAAGCACACATTTATGATGCGTGTTGAATAGGTTACTCAGCTACATCACATTCTCAACTGGCTACTATCTCTATTTATAACCCGAAGGTCAGAAAAATAGTTATTTGCTTATGATTTATGCTTTTTTCACATTTTAATAATGCCTACCTTAATCATTCTCATGAAAATATACTAGCAATGCTACTTATTTGATCAGCCTAAAATTATAAATGTGACAACTTCTAGGGTGAATACAGTAATAGCAAATCCTAATTAACATGCATATTTAACCAAAGAACCTATGTCACTAATTTCACAAGCTAATAAATCTTAGAAACCTAAAAGACTATGTTTAAAACTAAATCGATTCCGTTCAGTTCTAGCCATTGACACATTAACACAATTCACATTATGTAAATAAACAGACTAACTTAAAAAAGCATACAAAATATATGCAAAATTCACATTCAAAGTAAAAACATACATACACAAAACCCTCACAGTCAACATAAAAATAACAATGCACACACCTCCCCACTCTTAAACAACACATTGTCCTCAATGTGAGGAGGACACTAAGAAAAATCAACATATAAGGTGGGAATAAAACAACATGATAAGAAAAACGTAAAAATAAAATAAAATAAGAATACAAAGGTTAGAGCATAAGAACCCATCATGGTGATTGAGGTGGTGATGATGTCAGTATCTGAGACCAAATGCGCTTTACGCCCGATATTGTTGCCCTATCTTATAATTACTTTAAAAAGAGTAAGAGAGTTAACAATACAAACCATTCTAAACTATTAAGAATTTTTTTTTGGAATTTAAAATAAATATAACTATGCAACAATTTAAATCTAACTACTAAACATGCTAATTTAAGGTCATTAGCTTGTAATGAATCTAGGTTGATCTCACAAAGAGTGTGTGTAAAGTTTTTGTAATAAAAATAATCGGTGCTTAGGTTATTGGGGTGGTTTTGTTTGTTTTCAAATAAGAAAATAAAATAAAATGAAACTAAACTAACAAAAGCAAAGTAAAGAAAATAATCAAAAATGAGAAAGTGTTGAATACATTAAGGACCTGGTCATCGGTTCAATCTCGGCCTACACACAATTAAAGATACTTCATTGAATTGTTATTCTCTTACCTCTCCTAGCAACTACTAACCATAGGTTAGCAATATGCTCTAATAACCCGGGTTTTTTCTTAGGTTGTGTTCAATTAAAACAAGCTCTTTAACCAAGCCTAGCTATCGAACAAGCTATGATAAGCTCTATAGATTTAATTAGACAGCCGCATTACAAGTTAGGAAAGCAGATTAATCAAGGTAACAACCACATAAGCTTGAGTTATTTACCCTAGGTTACGTCATCCTTAATGACGTAACCTAGGGTAAATAACTCAAGCTTATGTGGTTGTTACGTCATCCTTAATGATTCGAAATCAATTGGAAACACAACAATTATAAATTGTATCCCTAATGATTTGATATCATTAGTAGCCACAAATGAGTCTCAATATAACAATTACAAATTATTTTGAAAATTCTAGCAATGGGTTTGTGATAAAATAATCCAATGAATGCATTAAGGTCACCTTGACACAATTGATTGCTGCTCGGTCGTTCGATCCTAGAATCGATCCTTGGAAACTGGTCAAAAATTATAAATTCCAAGATTGCAGTATAAGCTGTAACCTTGGGTCGTCTCACTTGTTGGAACCGACGAAAAAGGTTTAAAAGCTAGCCTAAGTCGAAAATGCAATTAAAGCTGATAA
>JAOSBM010164656.1:0-10933 GCA_027568955.1 Erythroxylum tenue | reverse complement strand
TATGTCTGGATAAGTCGACTTACAGGAGACACAAGTCGACTTATGGTACTGTATAAGCATAAGTCGAGTTACATCAGATGTACAAGTCGACTTACACTTACACTATCAGCGCCGTTTCTTCTCGATTCGAAATCCCCAGAGTGGCTATGCCAGCCTCCATGTCGTCCGCCATTGGGCAAAAGAGCAGGAAAGGAAGTAGCACACAAGGATTATAAGAGATTAAAGGGTTGTGGAGCAGCGAAAGGAAAACGATGAGGAAAGGAAAGAAACCCAAAACCTAGATCAACTGCGATAATGCAGAAAAAACTGCGAAAATGCAGAGTTTTTGATATTATATATTAGTTTGACTTTTATATTGAAAATTAGATTAAAATTGTGTGAGTAAAGAACTAAATCTCATATATTATTGAATATTTTATTAATTCTACTTGCTCTATTTTTTTAAATGAATATATATTTATATCTTATTGAGGAGAATAATAAATTCTTGTTTGTCAAATATTTAGCAGTATAATCTACATGTAAAAGCAAGTGAGAGAAGGTCTAATCTCTCTTTAAAAGCTCTCTTCTTTGACCTTCATCACTCCTAGTTGACCATTTCTTATTTGGAAAATGATATCAATAGTTCTTTTTGGTATGATAGATGGTTAACTGCTAGAGTATGTGAGGATATTGGTGAGCTTAATTCGTTCAAGAATATCATTGGGGATGATCAATTTGTTGCTTATGCTCTAGCACACAAAATTGAAACTTTATCAAGGATTTGAGATTTTGGTTTGTATAATTAGATCAATAGCATGAGCTCAAGGAAAACAAAGTAGATGTCAACTGGTGGAATTTGTGTAGAAATGGTAAATTCAAAATTTTGACTTGTAGAAAACTGTTTTAAGAGCAGGCAAATGAGGTAGCATGACATAAACTTGTTTGGTGCCAGTATATGATATTTAGAGCTTCAATCACAATGTGGAGAGCAATTAAGAACAACTTACCTATAGTTGATAGATTGAATAAATTTATGGCCATTCTAGACATATGTATTTTATATAAGTAGGAACAAGAAAGTATTACTCACTTATTCTTCAGATGCTAGTTCATTTAGCCTTTGTGGAAGGACATAAGTCAAAGATTTTTATTAGGAGAATGAGTGGAATTAGATTGTAGCTTGGTGTTCAGCTTTAAACATGCATGATAAAACCAAAAAAATGGTGCCTTTTCATTTCTATGTCATATCTAATACAAGCTATATTGGATGAAAGGAATATGAGAATATTTAAGGACACCAAGAAAAAACTGTTAAGGATATATAGGAAACAATCAAAACAATCAAGTTACATTTTGTCACCTTTGAAGATAAAATGCAGAATAACTCCCGTCTTGTGTCAGTATGAGATTAACGATTAGCATGTATACTTATGTTTGATCCTCTGTATTACCATCATGGTGGTTTTTCAATTCATCAACTTTAATATCAGAGTCAGAATAATATACATCTTCGTCTCCTGTTTAGTCATGAAGCAAACGTTGTTGACTTCTTCTGGCTTTTCTTCTTCAAAGTTTTTAGAATTCTCATTTGACTAAGCTGCAGTCATCGCTTGCTTTTTAGATTTTTTGTTCTCTAACTTGTCCTTTTAAAGAAGAGGACATTCTGATCTTGTGTGTCTAGGCTTTTTGCGATGATAGCATATGATTTGATTACTTTGTATATTGTTATTGCAGCTGCTACCTTTTGATAGAAACCTGCTGTGTCTAGCTTTTTGGTTTCCTTCTCTTTTCTTCATTAGCTTCTTTTTATAGAAGCGGATATCTATTTACAACTCAATATCACTTTCATCACTGTTTGATTCTTCAATTACTTTCAATGCCATTTCTTTTTTGTAGGAAGTTCCTTTATCTTGCCTAAGCTCAGTTTTATGGATCATCATATTTTCTCGTAGTCAGTGAGTGAAATAGTGTCTAGAACTTTGTCATTTCTAGAGCCATCACCTTAGGTCTTCATTCCTTTAGTAATGACCTCAAAATCTTCATTATGAGCTCGTCATTGGCATATATATTTCCCAAGTTCTTTAGGACCATGATAATGTTGTTTAAGCATCCGAAGAATTCGTTTATGGTCTCTCCCTGTTTCATGCCAATAGTTTCATATTGATGAACTAAAAGAGTTATTTTTTGCTTCTTTACCTTATTTGTTCCTTCAAATGTGACTTGACGTTTGTCCTACATTTCTTTTGCTGTAGAGCAGTAGGATGTCTTTTCATATTCTTCTAAAAACAACCCACATATTAGGTGATGTTTTGTCTTAGCGTGTAGTTGTGCATTTCTCCTGTCAGCATCAATCCATACTTCTACGTTATCGAAAGTGGGAATTATAGGACCAACTTTAATTGCTTGCCACACTTTGATATCTACAGATTAAAGATATATGGTCATTCTCTCTTTCCAATATGAGTAGTTGTTTTCATTGAAGTAAGGAGACTTTGAGACGGATTGTCCTTCAAAACTTCTCAAGGTGTTTGCCATGATCTATCACGTGCTGTAAAACATAAAAATGTGAAACCTCACTCTGATACCAAATGATAAAGTAAACACACGCAAGAAAGGGGAGAATTGTGTCTATAAAAGGAAATGACAGGAGCCTATCTATAATTAATACAGTAGGAGCCTATTATGCAATAGGATCCTGTTAAACGATAAAGCCTTTTAAACGATAAGAGCCTGCCAAATGAAAATTCGTGTTAAAAACAATTTAAAACAGAAGGTTCTTGTTAAAATTGAAATGAACCTCTTCCAAGTTGAAAACTTAAGGAGTCTGTTATAAAGTGAAGGAAGCCTTTTGCTGAAATAAACACACACAAAATATAATGCGAAAATATAAAAGTTAAGAGAAGATAGAGAAGGACTTTGTCGATTTATACTGGTTCAGCTTATAATCCAAGCCTACATCCAATCCCCAAGTATCCAACTTGAGTGTTTCACTATAAAAGCTGAGTATTAAATTTTAGCCTCTCCAAGCTCACTAATAAGTGTGAATTACATCATGTTTGAATACTTAGTTTGATATGTATCTAATGATTAATTCAATTATTTAGTATGTGTTTAGGTTAGAATTGTGTTAGTTTGTTAATTATTTATGTTTTAAGTGTTTTATGAGTTAGTACAAGTCTTTGAGCTTAATTATTATGTTTTTGAGGTATGTTGATGTGTTTTTTAATGTTTCAAGGTCAACAACAAAAAGCAGAGAAGTTTCAGAGACATTTAGGCTGAAACAACAGTCCACGATCATGGCACAACAGTCCACGATCGTGATAGAAGCACTGGAGTCAGCCCATCCACGATAGTGACAGAAGCCTAGGACATGGCCTACGATCGTGGCCTGCTTGCCACGATCGTAAAAGAAGGCTCGGATGTGGCCCACAATCTTGGCATGCAGGGTCACGATCGTGGCCTGCATCGGGCAGACATGCAGACACTCAAAAACATCAAGTTTCGAGAATTTTCAAACATTTTGGACTCCCAAAAAATCCTAGGGTTGCTCAAAACACAAAAGGTATTTAAAGAATAAGACAAAGAAGAGGAGGGACCTTTTGCATCAACCACTTTTGAGAGAAACCCTATAGTGAATTATCGAGAGATTAAGGAAAAGAAGAAGGAAGAGAGGGTGGAGAAAAAGCCGAATGGACGTACTTCCCGGATTAGGAGTTTCCCGACATCGTTGTCTCCAGTCGTCTGTTCAATTTCGTATTTCCTGTTATTTCCAATTTTATTCTTGTATAGAATTGAAATAATAGTTGATGATAAGATTCTTGGATGTTGATGATGTTCTAAACTCGCCTTCGGGTTTATCTTTGATTTAATGAAAATTGATTGTTTACGTTTTACTGGATTTATTGTGATTTAATTTTTGTAATTACGTAATTCAGTGATAAACTGAGAGGGAATCGAATGAAAAATAATTAAATTGGGCTAATGAGAGTTAGGTGATTTAATAAAACAAGAGTTAAATCAAATCGGTAAATTGAGTGAAGAGAGATCTTGCATAAGTTTCCAATAGTTTATTAGATAACTTTAGATCTAATTAGGGTTTTGAATAGGTTGTTAATTAAGAAATTGCAACTTCTATAATCTAATTAGGGTTTATAAATTAGGGTTAATGATTATAACTCGAGAGAGAGTAATCAACCCTAGGATCGTCTAGAACCAATAATCTAGTAATTCATAATCGATTAGGTTAGCGTTAAAGATAGGTAAAATTTTGTTTCTCTCAATTGGTAGTTCCTTAGGTTAATTCTTGAGTGTGTGTTACAACTACTAATTTGTTAATATTTTCATGGTTGATTCTTGAATTGAATTCTTGTTTTTAGTTTTGTTACATTTTGAATTTTTGCGATTTATTTTGGCCTTAGATTTTAGGATTAGATTATCCCTCCTTATGGGATCGACACCTTAAGTACTACGCAAACGACCTGTGCGCTTGTGGATTATCGAGGTTAATCAATTAAAACTTACACAAATCAAAAAATTACGATCAAGTTTTGGTGCCGTTGTCGAGGAGGCGATTAGTTAAATTCTTGTAGTATAAGGCTTTTCACCATTTTTCGTGTTTTAAAAAAAAGAGAGAGAAAGAAGTTTGGTGTGTAAAATAGAGACACATTAAGACATTTTAGAGTGAGAATAAGACATCTGAAGAACTAGATGCCAAGAAGAAATGGGAAGAACAATGATGGAGGATAGATATTATAGGGAACAAGGAACTTTTACGAATCCTTATTGGAACATGTACACTCCGGGGTGGCAGAACCACCCAAATATCTATTGGTCCAACAATGTAAGGACTCACTTAAGACATCAAGACCTATTAGGATTTCAACAAGATGAGTCCAATTCGTGGGATTCTAAATTGGACAAGATCGTAGATAAGCTCACGGACATGGAAGAGGGCCAAAAGAGACTAGAAGAGCAAATTGAGCAAGTAAAGGAAAGTCATGCCTCGTCTATTCACAATCTAAAGATTCGAGTGAGACAACTTTCACGTGAATTTTGTAATAGCAGCGTGGAAGACTCTCTAAGTAATATGGAAATACATCAAAGAGAGAAATATGAGGCTATCGCACTTAAGAATGGGGAAAAGTCAGAAGGACCAGTGGAAACCAAACTAAACCCCGCCTTATTGAAGACCAAGAGACGAAGAAAGAGAATGATGAAAAGAATGCCAACCCTCCCTTTTGTTCACCAGTTCTTAATATATCATGTGTGAACATCGAAAAATCTTGGGTAGATGTTCATGAAAAGAACCTTATCCTTCCAATTAATGATGACCAAATGGCATTCAACATGAATGATATATTAAAGAATTCAAAGGATAGTAGCTCATTTAGGATAATTGATGTGTTCAAATCTTTTAAAGAACAAAAGGACGAAGAAAAGATGACAACAGACATCGAGTTTGAAGAAGCTATGAAAGTCTCTATTCATGAAGCGGAAGAAGTAAAGGAGACGAAGGTGATTAAGGAAAAAAGAGAGCAACTCACCTTCTTACAGGACAAACTGTTAGATTCGATGGAAGATTTAGGGGGTTTTGTTATTCCCTGTGTTGTTAACAGTTCACTAAAAAAAAGGACATTATTGAGCTTAATTGGTTCTCTTAATGTTATCAATATCGTCCTTATGATTATTTTGCAATTTGTAGCTTATTTACAAGCTACAAAACTGATGTTGAACGAAAAAGGTAGAAGTAAGCCACTCTTTATTGATCCCAACTGAGTTTCCAAGGAAAGATCGTTGAGCTACCGATGTTAAAAGAAGTGTTGCATAGGAGGTAACCCATGAACTGTTAATTTGATGTTATTTACCTTGATTTTTAGATAGTTAAATTCCGTAGTTAGGTTATTCCATTTCCTAATAAAATCGGAAAGGCATAGGACTTCGACATGAATTTGATGATCAAGGAAGTAAGCAAAGAGAGGTAAAAGGGTCATAAAGAGTTAAAAAGTGATTTCGGAAAAAGTAGAAAAGGACAAAAGAAAAGAAAAGTTAAAAATTGGTTAAAAAAATTGTAGGCCATGATCGTGGTCTACGCAGGGCAAAAAAGGGGACATGCGAATTTTAGACTCATTTTTTTTTACCATTTTACCCTTTATCCACCTATATATTCATTTCTAACTTCACTTTTTTACTCATTTCATTTTACTTTATCTCTCTAAGTTTAGAACCTCCAAACACGCTCACTTCTCTCTACCCAACATTTCAAACCTCCAATCTCTTCCAACTTTTACCTACTCACAAGCCAATATGTCGAGCATTAAGCAATCATTAAAGCGAGATCAATCATCGAGACAAAGCCAAGTCTCGAGACGAGGGAGAAGGAACAGGGCAGTAGAATTTGGAGCACCAGTCCTGATAGACACAGAGGAGTAAGGTATTCATTTCCAATCCCTCAATGCTAAACAAATTGTAGTTTCGAAATATTTTGATTTTGATATGCTTGATAGGCTAGAACTGCGCAATAGGGTAGAAAACTTAGCAGAAAGAATTCAGTGGGTGAAATTCATACACTTCCAATTTCCTATCTTCTAGGAGCTCACTCTATAATTCTTTATTTCCCTTTTCTATGAACTTAGGAACCCTAAAGAAATGTGGTTTAGGTTACAAGGATGAGCTTATGGACTGAACATCGAAATCATGTGTGATATGTATGGGTTCCCCGAATCTTCCATTATCGATCAACATGATGATTTTCATGCTTCTCGCTATTAGAATGAGCTCACTGGGTTAGAGCAATTTGATGCAAAAAATGCCAACAACAACATCATAAGGACCTATGAACACTTGATATTGCACAAATTCATATGTCAACTAGTTTTTGATAAATTAGAAACCAACAAGTGTTCAACAAAGGAACTCTTTATGTTGTGGTGCATGGATCATAACATTCCAGTGTGCACCTCCACACATGTGCTGAACACTATTGTTGCGAATCTACGTAAGAGGAGCTACAATTTAGGTATGAGGTATTTAGTTTTTGCCATTGCTGAGTATTATGACATGGAGTGTAGTGGTTTAACTGTCCATCTCCCAGACTCCTAAATCATCATCATTTATGGTGTGCTGAAATCCTTAAGTCCCCTAACATGGAACTCTAGGATATCAGCCAAAAGACGCACGTGAATATCAGGGCTAGTCGGGTGAGTTCGAGTACAGCGCCGCCTCAGTAGGTAGAAGAGGACTCGTCTAGTGAAGAGTCCAAAGAGGAAGAAGAAATAGAAGAACTGGGCTAGAAGAAAGTGCTTGATACAACTTCGCAAACACTAAGGTAATCACAAATACACTTGTGGAGAACTCTAGAAGGATGAAGGTAATGGCCCGAACCCAATGACATCAGAGTCAAGACATATGCCATATCCAAAGCTCAAGGCATCCAATTGCCACCTCCAACACCTTCCCCCATCATCATAAGGCCTTGTTCTAACCTTTTTCTTTTTACCTTTAGTCTTTACTTTCTTTTTGTTTTACTTTAAACTTTCTATATGTGTTTGTTTATCTCATTCTCACATTGAGGACAATATGTTATTCAAGTATGGGTAGGGTTATGTGTTTTGCTTTGAATGTGAATTTTGCATATTATATGATAGTTGTTAGGTTGCATTTTGTGAATCGGGTGAATGTGTCAATGGCTTAGATGGATTGGAATTGATTTAATTTTGAACATAGTCTATTAGGTTGTGAAGAATCATTAGCTCGTAAAATTAGTGAAATTGGGTTCTTTGGTTAAATATACAACTTAATTAGGATTTAGTGTTAAGTTGCAGCCCTCTAAATTGTCACATTCATTTATAATTTTAGGTCTTTTAACTTAAGTAGCTTTTTTAGTATTTTTTATGGAAACGAGTAGCTAAAGCAACAAGGTAAACATTAAATAAAAAATAAAAAATATTTGTGTTTGTTAATTTTAAATAAATTACTATTCTAATGTCCTTCAGGTTATGAATAGAGCTAGTAGTCAGTTAAGAACGTGATGTAGCTGAGTAACCAGATCGACACGCAACACAAATGTGTGCCTTAGTATCAAAAGGCTATAATGACGTTTCAACCAAGCAGCTTAATAAAAATGACTTTTGAGTAACCGGATCGACATTCATCACCAATGTTTGCCTCCGAGTAAAAGACTAGGTCCTTGTTTAAATAAAAAAAGTGTTTTCTAAAAAAAACTTACCGAACTTATAATATCTTGACTTTTCATGAAAAACGTACTTAGGAGTAGTTAAAGAGTTTGAATGAGCAAAGAATTATTAATGTATGTGTGCAATTGAAAAGGGTAAATAAATTAACACTTAGATCTAGATTAATATGTATATTTAGTTCAAAGCCTCTAGACGCAGATTTTGCATGTTAATGATTTGATATAACTTGAATGATTGTGTTTAAAATTAAATTTGTCTCATGAAGTTTAAGTCATTATCTCATTATTGCATTGTGTTTTGTGTGTTTGTTGTTTTGTTTGCTTAAGGACAAGAAAATGTTCAAGTGTGAATTGTATCGTGTTTTAAGGCTTAGTTTGATATGTATTTAATGGTTAATTTAATCATTTAGTATGTGTTTAGGTTAGAATTGTGTTAGTTTGTTAATTATTTATGTTTAAAGTATTTTATGGGTTAGTACACATCTTTTATCTTAATTATTATGTTTTTGAGGTCCCTTGATGTGTTTGTTAGTGTTTCAGGATCAACAACGAAGAACGGAAAAATTTCGGAGACATTTGGGCCGAAACAACTGCCCACGATATTGATAAAAGTACTAGAATCAGCATAACGATCGTGACAGAAGCCCTGGACGTGGCCCAAGATCGTGGCCTGCTTGCCACGATCATGACAAAAGGCTTAGATGTGGCCCACGATCGTGGCATGCACGACCACAATCATGGCCTACGTCCGACAGATGTGCAGACACTAAAAAACGTCAAGTTTCGAGGAATTTTTTAAACCTTTTAGATCCCCAAAAAACCTTAGGGCTGCTCATAACACAAAAGATATTTAAAGAATAAGACAAAGAAGAGGAGGGAGCTTTTTCATCAGCCATTTTTAAGAGAAACCCTAGAGTGAATTATTAAGAGATTGAGGCAGAGAAGAAGGAAGAGAGAGTGGAGAAGAAGCCGACTCGACTTACTTCCCGGATCAAGTACTTCCTAGATCAGGAGTTTCCTAACGTCACTGTCTCCTATTGTCCGTTCAATTTCATATTTCCTATTATTTCCAATTTTATTCTTGTATATAATTGGACTAATAGTTGATGATAGGATTCTTGGATGTTGATGATGTTCTAAACTCACCTTCAGGGTTTTATCTTTTTTTTTTGATAAATTAGAAAGATTAAATTAATGAAAAAAATATGAACATCAAATAGTGCCAAAGCAACAGTTTCTAAGCCCAACTAAAGGAACTGGCAGCAACATGAGGGGTCCAAGATTGCCCCTCACCAAACAACACACACAAGATTGAAAACATCCAACAACCACAGCGCTCAACAAGACGACAAGATTACCAGCAACACACCCAAAACAGGAAAGGACGCAACACCAAATTATGCAATCAATTACAGTAGTCACGACAAAACAGTAAGAAGAGGCTCTCCAATGGAGAGAATGACAAAGGTATGGATTTTGAAGACACCATCACAACTGCAGGAGTCACACTGATGCGGAATCCAAGAGGAGATGGAGATTAAAACACAATTACGGTCGATCAACGAAGGAGATACCTGCAAAAAGAAAGAAGAAGAAACAAGGAAAGGATGAACAACAACCTCCCATTACCTTCTCTCGGTGTTTAAGCTGAGTTGTTCCCGTACTTGGAAGATCACGTTAGTAATAATGTTCCCCTCTTCCAAAGCTGCATTTTTGAAAGTTCTAAGGTTTCGTTCAGACCATAAGCTATAAACAATTTAATCTACATTTCTTTACACCCAAACCATAAAAATCTCCTAAATACTTTGTCTATGATTTTAATGATTACTTGAGAGAAGGCCATCTGAGCTGCCCAATACATATTGATGTGTTGAAATCCAACCATGATCCAATTACGAGCACAGCGAAAAATAAAATTTTTTTACGGATTTCGAGTGAATCCTGATAATTAATTAAACTTGAATAAAACACAAATTGATTTAGAAATCGTACTTTGTTCGCTTTCCGTTGAAAAATCTTCGAAACCTTTTCTGATTGATCAATCACTAGCTGTCCAATTGTCCAGCCTCTGATGGTATCTACAGAGCAATTCCCAAACTACTTTGAGAGGAAGAAGACAAAAGTGCTAGCTTCTAAAAAGCTCTTCCCTTTAAATAGAAAAATCATAATAGTCTTTTATTAAAATTAAATCTCTTTAATTATAATTAAAATCAAATTCTAATTCTATTTTATTTTATTTTTAATATAGTCAAATATATCATATTTGATCCCAAAGTTTCTCAAACTTTATAATAAGTCTAACTTAATTAAATTGATTTTTCTTTCACAAATTGCTCTTTGATGTGTGACTCATTAGGTTCCTAATAAATTGGTAATGATTATAAATTATAATTAGAATTCACAATTAGAATTAGGTAAATTAAAACTCCTTTTAATTTATCTTTAATTATCTAATTAACTAATTCATAATCATAAATCATGATTGACGTCTAGCAACATGTCGTGATTACCTAAATATCAAGCATGTCAAAGTGATTAACTTAACCTGTCCATACATGGCTATAATGTATAATTTAATCCTTTCGTCATTCAATTTTCTAATTGGACAGAGTATGGATACAGTATCTACTCTTATCATCCAATCATGTTCGTTCTTGCTAATTAGTAATTGATTTATAATTGAAATTTGAAAACTCTTTTTTCAAATATCAATTCAATCTGGCCAGAGAATTCCATAAATCATTACTAATCAAGAACAGT
>JAOSBM010164634.1:2500-10936 GCA_027568955.1 Erythroxylum tenue | reverse complement strand
TAGCTGTACCTACCGTTTCTTTTTTGGGATCAATATCAGCAATGCAGTTCATCCAACGATAAACTTAATACGAATTAATTATAGAGCTATGACACAATCAAACCCCAACGAACAAAATGTTGAATTGAATCGTACCAGTCTCTACTGGGGGTTATTACTCATTTTTGTACTTGCTGTTTTATTTTCTAATTATTTCTTCAATTAATAGGAGAAAAAAGTTTAATAGGAATAGTAGAATAATAAATAAATAATAAATAAATAATAAATAATAGTAGAAATTTTCTTATCCCATCCCCATCGGAAAGATATTATCTCATAATTATCTATGACTGTTTATGTCTCTAGCATGGCCCCTTGATTAAATGTGGAGGGAAGTGAGATAAATGGCCGATACTACTGGAAGAATTCCTCTTTGGATAATAGGTACTGTAACTGGTATTACTGTGATTGGTTTAATAGGCATTTTCTTTTATGGTTCATATTCGGGATTGGGATCATCCCTGTAATAATAATAAGCGGATGAACTGAATTGTAGACATGACAGCGTACGAACTCAACAGGACCCCTCAAATCAGACAGAAAAAAAAAAAAAAAAAGAAAAACGGAGGGGCGCCCCGTTGAGTTCTTAATAACGAATAAAGTCTTATTCGTATAAATGGACGTATAAATGAAAAATAGATTCACTTTTTTCTGCGACTTCAAATATTTCAAAAACTCCATTATAGTTATACTGGGTGGCGGTTTTGAAAACCTAACTTCATTAATTGAATCAGAACATTTGTTCCTTGATAGAATACTATCAAAGTTATCAGAAAGAAAGAATTCATTACTCGATGGCCTTTTCCTCGATGACATAATCATGATAGATATTTTATCTATTTCTGTGGATCCGATATCATGCCAATTTTCTATACTAATATAACCTTATTTTATTCTATTTATTTTTTTATTCTATTTATTTGAGTATCTCATCAAAGTTGAAATTTTTTTAGAAGTTCATTGAAAACGTTCTATTTGATCAAAAAGATTCCCTTTCTTCTTTATTTGTCAACTACTATTTATTTATACGTATAAAAAAGAAAAGAGGGAGGTTATGCTAAACCCAGAAACATAAAAACTAAGAATAGGAATCTTAGACGAACGGTATCAAGAATCATTATTATTTCGACACAAGAAAAGGAATTTTTCACATCTTTTCTTGTGTCGAAGATTCAGAAGACGAATAGAATAATACCCTCTAGAATCCCCTGTTCTCCTCATTTATATTTTTCTTTTCCGTTTACTTATCTTATGCTTAGTATCTAGTCAAATTGTATGCTATTAGACTAAAAAAAGCTATTGATACATTCTATGACAGTTAAATCTGACAATAGTGACAAAATCACACCATTCTCTAAGTTAGATTAAAAAGATCAATTCAACTCGTATTTTTACCAATATATACTATGACTCGAAATGCGGTACAAGTAATTTCAAAAATAAAAATCTGGTATAAAAAAAAATATAAAGAAATGGGCTTTTCACAATTTTCTTTTGATCATACGTTGATCATACAGAATTGCCAACAATTTTTTTTTTTTTTTTTTTAAAACTTGAAATCCACAGATCTAGAAATTCATTTCGGACAATTGAACCTTCTCAAACTGTTTCTTTTTAAGAACTAAAAAGATTTGTGCCAAAATAACAGATGCCAAAAAGAGCAAAAGACCTTGGACACGTAATGGGTCTTGAAGTACTATTTCCGCATCCCCCTGACCAAATCCACCCACATTAGGATTACTCGTTAATGGTTGATCAAGTTTGATGGATTCGCCTTCTGAAACAAGAAGTTCTGGTCCTGGAGGTATACTATCAATTACTTGACGGCCATCTGACGCAGTTGTTATGGTTAGTTCGTATCCCCCTTTTTCTTTTCGTATGATTTTGCTCACTATACCTGCTGCTGTAGCATTATAAACTGTATTGTTACTCTTGCTCCCGTCAGGATAAATCTGACCCCTTCCCCTGTTTCCGCCAACGTATATGGGATATTTTAAGAAGTGAGCATCTTTCGTATTCGCGGGGTCCGGAGAAAGAATAGGAAAGGTGATTTCACTATATTTCTGACCAGGAACAGGACCTATCACAAGAATATTTTTTTTAGTGGGGCGATAGCTCTGAAAAGAAAGATTCCCTATCTTTTCTTTCATCTCTGGTGAAATACGATCGGGGGGGGCTAATTCAAACCCCTCGGGTAAAATAAGAACAGCCCCTACATTCAAAGCCCCCTTTTTACCATTAGCAAGAACTTGTTTCAATTGCATATCATAAGGAATTCGAACAACTGCTTCAAATACAGTATCAGGAAATACCGCCTGTGGAACCTCAATATCCACTGGCTTATTAGCCAAATGACAGTTGGCACATACAATACGACCAGTTGCTTCGCGTGGATTTTCATAACCCTGCTGTGCAAAAATGGGATACGCATTTGAAATAGATGCCCGAGTTATTATATATATCATGAGCGATATGGAAATGGAGCGAGTAATCTGTTCCTTTATCCAAGACAAGTTCTTTCTAGTTTGCATGGTCCAATCATTGATCCCGAAAATTTCTACAATAAAATTAGATAGGTCGCTAGTATAGTTCCCTATCCACAATGATGCTATTTATTGAAAAATTTTTACTAAAATAGGAAAAGAATCTGAATCGCTTGAATGTATAGAAAAAAAGAAGTGTATAAAAAAAGTAAGATTTTGAATATTTTGCTTCTGTACAAAATAACAAGCATTCTAATGGGATCCGGTGGATCATTTTTCAGTCATTCATTGAATGATAAATAACTACAAGTGACGGAGATATACGATTTAAATAACGGAAGATCCAATATTTAAAAATTGTATCGAGAATGACTGGAAAAGTGGAAACAAGTCCAGATATAATTTGATCATTATGAGAAAATCCAAAATATTTGTAGACAGAGCCAATCATTAGTTCCCAACCGTGGGGTGAATGGAATCCTATACATAAATCGGTTAATAAAAGAATAGAAAAAGCTTTTATTGTGTCACTTAAGTTAGATAGGAATTCTTGAACCCAAGAATTAAGAATAATCAGCTTTTCATTAACTAGAATAGAATAACCACTTAGAATAATGAAATAGATTATATTTGTCGAGAAGTGCAAAATCGTATGGATACGATCCTCATTGTACATCTTGATCAATTGGATCGTTTCTTTGTGGATTCCGATATGAAACTTTTGTAGATGCGTTTCCGGGTATTCCTTTATCATTTCATCCAAGCGGAAGAGTTCCTCTAATTCTATGAATTTTTGGACAATACTTTTTTCTTGAATATCATTTAAAAGAGTTTCGGATTTACTAGTATTCCACCAATTAATAACCCAGGATTCCAGACTTTTATTAAATGAAAAAGAAATCCACCAGGGCAAAAATACTATAGATGTAAGATATAGAAGGGGAATGAATGTTTTTTTTTTTTCCATTTTTTCGTCTGTGAATTTTTAATGAACTCACCTTATTTGTCGACTCTATACGATCTAATATTTCTATCAAGCATAAGTTCTAGTACAAGGTTTCGAATTTCTGAATCTATTCCCTCTTTGTTATTTGTGAGTCATCGGTTAGCCCTTGAATTTAGAAAGAATACAGAACTAGCCTAAGAAAGAGTACACGAATGAATAAAAAAATATTGTTTCCGGATGTCTCAATTGCTCAAATTTGAAGAAATTCCCTTTTTCCAACGAATGAACGAAAGAGCCACTTCAAATTAGGATTTCGAAATGAAAGAATTCCGTTCTGTCAAAATATTGGATCTTTTGAAAAAAAAAAATTGGCCGACTGCCCAAGTTCACAGGAATAGTGGAGAGAAATTTCTGAAGAATATTGTATTGTAATGCGATGATCAAAAATGGGTGGAAAAAGCAAAATGAGACAAAAAAGTTATCATATCATTCTAAATATCATTCTAAGCGGTCCAATCCTTTGCTCATTAAGGAGAAAAAAGGATAAACAGAAACGTGGATTGACAAAAGAGAGATAATTTACAAGATATGATCTATCCGTATCGGACATATCCATTTCAAATATTGAAAATAAAAAGAGAATTTCTTTATTCTATAGCTTATTCCAAAATTCGTTGTTTTGATCTATAGGATGAGGCTCATTTTTTTATTTCGATTTCGATTTGTTTTGTTACTGAATTAAGTGAATTTACATGCGCACAAAAAAATTTGCGGAAAAAAAAAGTTTCATTTTCTAATTGCTCGTATATAATTTTATAATTGTTCGTATAGATATAATACGCCTTCTTTGGTTCATTAGTACTGTGAAGCAATTTCAGCTAGGTTAGTTATGCTATAGAAAAAAAGAGAACTCTTGGATTTTTTATCTCCTGCTAAGAAAATGTTCATTCTTCAATTCATTTCAAAATACTTCAATTGGGATACGCAAGAAATAGGCCAATTCCGCAGCTTTTTGTTCAATTTCTCGTGGAGTCAAATTCTCATCAGTACGAGTCAAGGGAATGGATCCCTGCCCTCTGATTTCCATATAAAGGACACGCCCAGCATAAATACCTTCTTTAACTTCTATTCTGATAGACTGAATATCTTTCATAAGAAATCGGAGTAAGATGCGCCGATTTTTTCCAGGAAATCCCCAACGAAAAATACACACTATTCCTTCTTTTCTATCGAATCGGTCATAACCACTCCCTACATTCCACGAAATTGTGCACCACAAATAAGAGCTAATAAATAAACCGGCGATCCCATAGAAAGACATCACGACCCCTTGTGGAAAAAAAATGATTTGCTGAGACGGAAATAAAGATATCAAATTTCGGCCAAGATAACTCGAAATTCCAACCAATAAAAACCCTAATGAACCTAAAAAAAGTATAAAGGCCCAGCAGAAATTACTTGTTTTTCGAGACCCCGTTATAAACTCTATCCATATATGTTCTGATCGACAACTCATACTAAATCCGGTTGCATTTTATTGTTTATTGTAAGTGGGAGACTAGCCTAAATAAATAGAAATTGGATAAATTTGACCTTCTTTTTTTTTATGAAGTAACTTTCATCAACTCGCAGTATTCTGATGTGAATCTTTAGGGGGAATTCATCCAATTCGTTAGATCTAAAAAAAGAAGAGCCCCTTTCATATGATCTCCTATCTACACATACTTTATCGACACACATATAGATAGATTGGCTTAGCAGTTATTTCAGGCATCTGCCCCAATCTCGATTTTTTTTCAAATAGCTCATTTACTCATATATCATATTTACGCTTGCCTAAGTTTCGTTTCGATTTGAAAGAAACCGCATCTTATATCCGATTAGAATAAATCGATATTTGTGTTATGCCCCAAGTCTAAGTCTTGAAAGAGATATATATGAAATATTAAATTTGTCCCATCGAATCTAAAAAATCTTGTTTTTTTGAACATGAAGAGATAGAGAAGCCATTGCAATTGCCGGAAATACTAAGCCCACTAAAGGCACAAAAATAGAGGGTAAGTCATTGAGAATTGTCATAGAATGGGCACCTCGATTGAATAGTGGTACATTTATTTTGATTTTTATTGTTCTATTAATCTTTTTTTTTGTTATATTATATTGTTCAAAATATATCTAATATATCTTCAAATCATTCTAATTCGTATATAATTATACTAAGTATATCTAAGTGAGTATATATAATAAAATACCAGGAATATAGAACTGAGTAAATGAACTTATTCTTCTTTTATTTTTATTATCGTTTTCCTGTCTTATAACTTTCATTTTATTAAATTTAATTTATAAATTATAAATTGACTTTTAATTTTATATTTGAATTTTATAACTTTAATAAAGAGTTTCTTCCGCTTATAAATTTACGAAAAACTCGTTACAATCGGATCCAGCAATAGGAATTTTTAGTAAATAAAAGGGGGGGATTCGGGGGGTATGCAAAACTCCATATTTTCCATACAATCCATAGGTAAGAAAAGAAGATGAAATTTGTTTTATTTATTCTATTTATTCTTTACTATTATTTCTATTTATCTTGCCCCATTTAATTTTGGGGAAGAAAGAATTTATCTTGTTGATAGAGATTTCCTAATTAGTAATCAAGAATATCGGTAAAAAAAAAGATTTGCATGATTCTTTCTACAATTTACTCTTATATCACCCCCAAAACCCATTCGTTGCATTTTTGCTTTGATTCCGAGAAACAATAAATAAATACTTGTTTGTCAGAAATAAAAGAATTTCACTAATTTAATTAACTATTAATTTAATTAACTATTAATTTAATTAACTTAAGGCTCTACTTTCTTTATGATTCAAAGGAAAGAAAGCATGGAGATGAAATAACTCATTCAGAACGCCTTTTAAAAGATTACGTGGTACAATTGGATCAAATAAGCCCTTATGGAATAAAAATTCGGCCGCTTGTGAACCTTCAGGTACTATCTTATTCAATGTTTGTTCAATTACTCTTTTACCTGCAAATGCAATGTAGGCGTTGGGTTCAGCAATAATGATATCCCCCAACATACCAAAACTAGCTGTCACCCCACCCGTCGTAGGAGATGTAAGGATTGATACATAAAATAATTTTTTATTCGATTGATAATGATATAAAGCGGAAGATATTTTAGCCATTTGCATCAAGCTCAAACTCCCTTCTTGCATGCGTGCTCCTCCGGAAGCACACACTAGAATAAGAGGTAAAAATTGATTGGTAGCATACTCGATCAAACGAGTGATTTTCTCGCCTACTACGGATCCCATACTACCCCCCATAAACTGAAAATCCATAACCCCAATTGCGACGGGAATGCCGTTTAGTTGACCTGTGCCTGTTTGAACAGCCTCAGTTAATCCTGTCTTTCTTTGATAAGAATCAATACGATCTTTATAAGGTTCCTCCTCCGAATGAAATTCAATGGGATCCAAGGATACCATGTTTTCATCCATAGGATCCCAAGTTCCTGGATCAATCAAAAGTTCAATTCTATCGGAACTACTCATTTTCAAATGATATCCACATTGTTCACAAATATTCATTCGTGACGTCAAAAATTTCTTATAATTTAATCCATAACAAATTTCGCATTGAACCCATAAATGCCTGTATTTTTGAGTTACATCAAGATCATTAGAGCTTTCTCTTTTAAGAAAATCGCTATCATTCGTACTAGTTCTTAGACTGGAACTCTCGTTTTCATTACTCCTTCCGCCTTCACCACAAATAGAACTATAAATGTAACTTTCACTGTAATTGTCACTACCACTTAAAATAGAACTCTCAATACAGATTTGCGAGCGAAGATAACTGTCAATACAACTATTGATGTAATTATTCCAACTATATTTAGATTTAGTATCATACATATAATGATCATAGTAGGAGTCCTGACTCCCAGACCCATTATTCAGATAACTAGAATTCCAATAACTATAAAAATCAATTTCTAATTCACTCAGAAAAGAATGATGATTGTCAATCTCAAAAACTTGATTTTCAATATCAAAATATATGGAATAACTGTTTCTATTACTATCCCTAACTAAAAAAGTGTCATCAGCATTGAAATTCCCAATGTCTCGGACGCCGACTAAATGATCAACATTATGGTAACTCGAACTGTCACTATTGCTCAAACTATGGGGGTTTTTATTTGTATCATTTATAATCGGGTCTTCACTTACACTCGTATTTTCAATAGGACCAAGACTATCTATTGATTTACCTAGCCTACACCTGTATTCTAATTCCACCTTGGATAATATCGAACGGAACCACCATTTTTCCATAGAGGTTTCTTGCCGTTATTTAATTTACATCAAAATATAAATAGATGAATAGTCATTCGATGCAAAATTCATTGAAATATTTCATTTACTCTCAGAATACGCATATAGAGTCCAATCACTAGGAGTATTCACTAATATAACCAAACAAAAAGTGGGTATTAAAAAAAAAGATTCTCTTTTCTTTTTGTAAGAACCCAAAGCATCCCTTCACTATCTAGAATTATATACTATATATAATTTTTTTTTTTTCAATTTTTAAAATTCTAACTAAATTTGAATAATTCTAACTATTAGTAATAATTCTAAATACTAAATATTAGAATAATTCTCAATCTAAATAGAACTTAAATAGAATATACATTTGTCATGTTGTGTCAAATTCGCATTGAGAAAAGAAATATTTCTTTTCTTCTAGGAATATGAAGAAGAACATTTTTCGTAAGATTTCGTCTATTAACTATTAATAAGTTTCTATTCCAACACGGAATGAAAGAAAAGGACAGTATACAAGATAGGTAGAAGAAGTTGTGATACTTGGCTCTACCCATGATCCGAAACTAGGGATGTAAAAGACTAGACCAATCCTATAGATCCGTAGAATTCATTGTGGATTCAAGA
>JAOSBM010164627.1:0-10937 GCA_027568955.1 Erythroxylum tenue | reverse complement strand
ATTTCATTCTTAATTTTGTGATAATTTGTTTGTTCCAAAATAAAGTGATAATATCAGCTTTTAAATTAATAAGCTAAAAGGTTAAATTTTATGTATGTTTTTTTCGTGATGATTTTTCCATCAAAAATGGAAAAATAATATTAATAATCAGTTAAATTAAAATTATTCTTAGTTCAAGTTTTATTTACTCTTAAAATTTTATTACATTTAAAGTGTTGTGAAATTCATTAAAAATAAGATTAATAAGTGTGTAAAAATACTTTATCAATAATAAGTTATAATAATAACAACATCCCAGGAAAGATCAAGTGAAATGTAGGGTTTGAAGAGGTCTAAAAGTATATAGCTTTATTCTTAACTAGAAGAGAGATTTTTTTTTCAATTGACCCACATGAAAAAAAAATTCTGAAAATAGTTTGAAGAAAACATTAGACAAATACATAAACAAATAATTGCATAAATAAAATTAATATTAATTAGTTAATTAAGGTAAAAGTAAATAAATAAATAAACAAACAAACAAGAAAGAAAACAAATAAGTAAATAAAACAAATAAGCAATTGAAAAAGAAAAATACGAAATAACTAAAGAAATAAGCGTTACCAATAAAAGTGTTTAGGCTAATTAAAAGATACAATAATTGAAGAAAAGTGTTCAAAAGGCCTATGAAAAGAGAAGAAACTCTCTATATAGGATCATTTATTCGTATCTCAGTTCGCTAAAGTTTTTCTATTGAGGATCAAGTTTTCGATAAGTTTTAATAGGCCGTATCATTTCTGATCATCTCCCCTCAATTCTTCTTGGGTTTTACTCTTCTTCTTTTATAGTCCCTAAGCATAATTTTCTCGCATCTTTGTACTGAAAAGTTAGGATGTTTCCTCTCAACCTATCCAAACTACCTAAGCCTTGTCTCTCTTATTTTACTATTAATGTTAGCATCAATAGTACATCTAATGAAGCATCTTCATCTCCACTACTATTAACTTATGACTATGCATCTGTTTGATAGGCAAAAACTTTGTTCCATAAAGCATGATCAACTTAATTGTTAAACAATTTAATTTACCTTTTAGTGTGAGAAGTATCTTTTTGTCATATAAAACTCCTGAGACATTCCACCATTTTAGTCACCCTGATTTAATATGATGAACTATGTCATTTTTCTTGCCACTATTTTAAATGATAGATCCAAGATACTTAAAATAATCTTTTTGTGGTATAAATTTAGTACCAGTCTTGACCTTCACATTGGATGCAATCCTGTGACCTGAAAAGTTACACTTTAAGTACTTATTCTTAATCCTTCTCATTTTAAAATCTTTTGACTCTAGCATATCCCTCCAAAGTTCTAGCTTGTCATTGATAACTTCTTTTTGTTTCATACATTAAAGCAATATCATCAACAAATAACATACACCAAGCACATCCCCTTGGATATTTTTATTGTAGCTTGATATTGATAGAAAAATGTTCCGTATCTCCTCTTGTCAACCTTACTCTAGTCTTATCACTTCATAAATATCTTTTCATATATAGTCAACAGGAACTCATTTAACTTCTAACGATCTTCATATTACTTCACTAGGTATTTTGTCATAAGCCTTCTCTAAATCAATAAAAACTATGTGTAAGTCTTTTGTATGACTTTTGTCGTAGATCTTCTTAGCATGAAACCAAATTGGTTATCCTAAATAGGTATACTCTTTCTCACTCTCTTCTCAATCACCCTTTTCCATAACTTCCTAATGTAACTAAGTAATTTAATGCCTATATAGTTATTATAGCTTTGGATGTCTACTTTATTTTTGTAAAGAGGGATTAGTATACTAAGTCTCCCCTTATCTAACATTTTGACAAACTTTAGGATCATATTAAAAAGGTGGCTAACCAAGTAAGGCCCTCTTTTTTTTAGACTATTACACATCTCTGTGAGTATCTCATCAGGTCCTATTACCTTTACGCTCCTTATCTTCCTTAAAGCTCCTATAATTTTTTCAACGTAGTTAATATATAATAATTAAAACTACAAATAAAATAGTTACTGGAAATTGAAACATTAATGTTATGAACATTAAAAGAAGTTTTTCCTCAAATTATATTAGAGAGTCTCGCCTCTCTCTAACTTTGATTTTCCTTTTCAAGTAAAGGTCAATCCATCTCCTTCCTTTCACTCTTACCTTTCCTCTCTTTTACTTACTCATTCCCTCATTGTTTCTTGCTCATTCTATCAATTGTAGTTTGGTTCGACTCCCTCTCGGTAGTGCACTGCAAGGTGGTGGTCTAAGGGCAAGCTAGTTATTTTACCTTTCCCTCTCTTTTAAGTCACCATTTTTGGTAATAGTTTTCCAAACCTTCCTACAAAACTACTAGCTATAGTTTCTTTAGTGAAAGCTTTAGACATAGGACAAAGTTTCTCCTTAACTTTTCCTTTTTTTGTCCTCAAAGTCCTTGTCTCCTTTGGAGGTGCCTCAACCCTCTTTCATTCAGGCAGAAGGTAAAGGAGCTTCTTCTTCCAAATCATAAACTTGGAAATATGTGCTTGGAGACGCATCTTCTTCTCTCCACTATTATGCCCACTTCCTCTCCAATGGAGAATTGTTGGTTTCTCCATCTCTGGAAACTTTGAGGAAGGGAGTTGTTCCCTATCTTCAACAATGGTTGGTTTTTTCTTAGGAAGACGCTTGACTTTTCTTTTAATGAAACTATGGGCAATGAAATAATGGAAAGGTCGAGGCCTATTGGATATGTTCCTGAATGAAGACCATATTTTCCTCTTCAAATTCTCTAGCTCCTCGGCTATGAAGGAACATCATATCAATAGCTACCCAATATTCCTTCACATATGGAAACCAGACATTAAGTTGGAGGAGGTCCACAAAAAGCAAGTACCTTTATGGGTGAATTTCCATCAAAATCCCACTTGAATACTAGTGCATTAATGGTCTGAGTCTACTTACAAACTACATAAGTAAGCCTATTTTATAGATGAGGTGACATCAAAGAGGAAACGTATTATTATGTGAAAATCTGTATAAATGTGGATGCCACTGGGGAGTTACCAAAGATCATTCCCTTGCTACAATTAGGTGAAGGAGACTAACTGATACATAATAATATAAAGTCTCATCAATTACGCCCCACTCTAGTTACGTTGGGGAAGTAATGTTGTCCGACGGGAAGAACATTTATCAGAGGTGATTATGAGGAGCTCATAGGTATACCTTTGGAGTCATTGAATATGGACAATCCTATTGGAAATGGTTTAACTCCTACAATGAATAAGGAGGACGGTTGTAAGCAAACTAATGCTCAGGTTGATGTTATGGAGGCAATGAATATGGGTAAGCTTGTTGGAAGGAATTTAACTACTATAACAAATAAGGAGGTTGGTCCAAAACAAATTGAATCTTAAGTTGAACCTCTAACAGATAATGATACGCTAGATAAGCAGAAGTTACCTCTAACAATCCAAGGAGGTTGCCTAAACAACACAAAACCCCAGGTGAATCCTTATACTCCATTAGCTCTCATGGAAAAATCAAAATTAAACCAATTACCTATAAAGTAGTAGGATGGATTTAGCACAGTAAAGCAAAGGATATCAGGTCTTAAGGCCAAAAATAAAAATAATAAATCAACTTAACATGTCAATTCTGGCCTAGAATTTAAGAGATATGAATAACCCTAAAAAGCACCTTCTAATAGTTGATTATGTTAAATTTGCAAATCCTATGATTTTTGACTTGTTTGGAACTAAATTGAGTGCAGTAGCTTGCATAAGATCAAGTTTCTTGAACCAATTGGAATTGATTACTAATCATTCTCACCTTAAACTAGGAAGGATAATCCTAGCTTCCTGTCCAAGGCAAGTTAAAGTGTTGAGAATGCAAAACTCCATATAGGGAATTCAACTTAATGCAGAGATTGGGGATTTTGGATCATTTTTAGTAAGCTTAATTTATGCTTTTAATCATATATTTCAGAGGGAGGTATTGTGGAAATAACTAATGACCCTCAGTCGTACAGTTAAAGGTCTATAGCTGATCTTTGGAGACTTTAATTGCATTATCCTGGCTTCTTAATCCAAAGAAGGTAGGTGTAGTTCCAAATGAAATAGGACCTTATCTCTTACCTTTCGTCCATAGAATTAACTAACTTAAACTTTAGTGGCTTCCACTTTACCTAGAGGTACAAAAAGGAGGGTGAATGACATCTTAGAAGGAAATTAGATAGAGGACTAGTGAACCAAGAGTGGTTACCAAAATGAAGAGTTTATGCTCAAACCATAGTCTAATTGTGATGGTTGGATTAAAAGCTAACAAGATTATAAACATTCAATTTAGATTTTTCAACTACCTAGGTAAGAGAGAGGAACTCAAGGAGGCAATACAAAAAGGACTAAATATATAAGTTCAAGGCTATAAGTCATTATAATTCCATAAAAAGCTAATTATTGTTAAAAGGATATAAAAGGCCTGCACTCTTAATTAATGAGCTAAGATAAGCAGAAAGTATTAAAGGATAAGGAAAATCTTCTTCATTAGCAAAGGGAATTGTATTTGTATCATATTGAAAAGGATAGGAAAGTAAGAGAGAAGGAGGTTTTAAACACCTACCTGGATGTTATCCACATCCAGAGCTCAAATTTGAGACAAAAGTCTCGAGTCTCTTAGTTGAAAAAGGATGACTCAAATGTCAGTTACTTTTATAAAAGCCTCATATCTAAAAGAAATAGGTATACCATTTCATCATTTGTAGATAAGAGTGGCAATTTTGGTGACTAAGCAGAAAAACTTGCTTAACAATGCAAAACTCTATTTTGAAAGGATAATGGGGGACAAATAAAAAGAGATACATCCATTATAAAATATAGAACACCTCATTCCTAATGTACTCACCCCTGATCATTGTAGAATACATACTAATCCAATCATAAATAAGGATATCACTAAGGCTACTTTCAGTATCAACCCAAATAAGGCTCCTTGCATTGATGGGTTTAATAATTAGTTCTTTTAGAAATCATGGAAATAGATTAAAGAGGATGTTTGTGTAGTTATTCAGGAACTCTTGACAAATGCTAAGCTATTAAAAAATGAAATATAACACTCATATATCTAGTCCCTAAAGTTCCTAACTCCTTAAAAGACTTAAAGCCTATCTCTTGTTGCATTACCTTTTACAAAACCATATATTAAGATCCTAACTGAGAAGCTAAAAACCATCCTTTTCGATATAATTAGTTGCCCTCATATTGTATTCATAGCTAGAAGGGCAACTGGGGAAAATATCATGATTGTACAAAACTTGTTCAAAAACTATAACAATAAAGGGTATAGTAGGAGTTGTGCATTAAATATTGATATACATAAAGCCTTTGGTTCCCTAGATTGAGAATTTCTTCTTGCTTCCCTTCAAAGGATGGGTTTTCCAATAAAGTTCATCATTTGGATTTGAAATTGCATCACTACCCCCTTCATATGGAGTGTTGATAAATGGGCATACTTATACATTCTTTCAAGGGATTAGAAGTTTAAAGCAAGGGGACCCTTTTTCCCCTTAGTTATTCATCATTGGTATGGAGAATCTTACAAGGTCAGTAAACACTAAGGTAGATAAAAGTAAGGGCTTTAAATTTCATAAAGAGTGTGTACAGTAAGAGATCGTTCATCATTCCTTTGCAGATGACAATGTTCCTTTTCTCCTATAAAAGTAAATCCTTTATTTAATATCTGTTGGATGCGCTTGAGCAATTTATCAAAGTATCTGGATTACCAATCAACAAGGAGAAAAGTTCCCTTATTCTCTGTAAAGACTATGAGCACTTGAGTAATGGCTTGATGGAATTCACATTTATTCCTGTTATCCCCCTCTTAATTATATATCTTGATGTGCTTATTACCTCAAGGAAACTAACCTATGAAGATTGCAAAACATTGTTTAACAAGATCAACATCAAAATTGGCAGTTTGAAGAATAAAGTACTCTATTATTCTAATATATTGTGATTGTTAAATTTAGTTGTCACTAATCTAGTCACTTTATGGGCATCTCATTTCCTTCTAAAAAATCTCATAAAAAACATAGAGAAGTTGATGAAGAATTATCGTTAGACTAGGGACGTGTTTAGAAAGTCATTCTCAAAAATCAAATGGTCTATAATGTAGTAAGACAAGGAAGAGGGGGGCTTAGACCTTATTACACTAAAGGATTTGAACTCCACCCTTCTTCAAAATATGTCTGCAGAATTGCCATTGATAAACATCACTTTGGATTATATAGGTTCATGGATACTATTTGAGAAGTGGGAACATTCGTAATGCCAAAGTGAGGGCTAGTGCATCTTAGAGTATGAAGCAAATTCTCCTTCTCAGACCTTCTATTCAACCTAATATCTTTTTTTTGGTAATTCAAAAATACTTTATACAAAATAATAGTTATGTAAAAACTTGAGATTCTGAGACATGAATCTCATACTACCAAAAGGAGAGCCTATGAAACCTATTGCATTCGTACAACTTACCTCCATACTTCACAACACAACCAATAAATATTATACAAACATTATACCAAAACCTAATGGTACTAGCGAATTAGACAGAAGATTCAGCTACAAAAGCAAACAAAATGTAGCACATCTATTCAATAATGCGCACAGAAGAAATAAGACTGATGATCTTAGGAATTCTTAGTGAACTGTCAACTTTCCATCTCTTTCGGATCTGCTTTTAGAGGAACTTGTATAATTCTTTCCTTCCATCCCTCGATAGAATTCTTGATCTGTTGCTAGGATTTGTTTTTGACTAATCCCCACCTGTCTTTCCTTATGTGCTGTACAGTGAAGTGCCTAATGCCACTCTGCAAGGGGTTTTAGAATCCTCTCTTGATTGTATTCCGAGAATTTACAACTTCCTTTACAAGTTTAACTGTAATGGTCCTGGGTCTTTTCCCATTTCTGCTGTAAAGACCAAGTGTTGTTGACCTGAAATGACAAAGTTTACAATAAAATATTAGTGAAAATAACTAATATGATTACCTCCTCTCAGTGTTTGAGCTGAGATGCTCCATAACTTGAAAGATTGCTTTGGTAGCCAAACTCCCCACATCCTTAGCTTCATCTTTGAATGTACGTATATTCCTCTCATACCATAGAATGTAAACAATAGTGGAAAGGAGAATTGGAAAAAGGTTATTGTCCAAGGTTCTGAAATTTTGGTTAAACCAATTGAGAATGGACTGAAGAGTTGTGGGAATTGGGATATGTATATGGAAATGGTTTAGACAAAGGTCCCAGACAATTTTGGAATAGGAGCACTCCAATAAAAGGTGTTCAATAGTCTCATTTGCCGAGAAACACAAGGAGCAGTGATTTGGGGTTTGGAGACAGAGAAGTTTGTTTCGGGTTTGTAATTTTTGAAGGAAAGCTAGCCATAAAATAAAGGAACACTGAGGGTGATCGGCTCTTCGTCTCGATCTAAAGATCAATCCCTTGGAAACCGAATAAAAAATAATTAATTCTAAGGATTGCAATATAGGGTGCAACCTCGGGTCGTCTCACTTAATTGGAACCGAACGAAAAAAGGTTTAAGCTAGCCTAATAGTCAAAAATGCAATTTAAGCTGATAAAAAGGGGGTTTTGGATCGTTGATCAAAATTAAGGAAATTAAACTAAAATTAAAGAAGAATGTATAAAAAGAATATTTTTAGATTTTTGGGATAATGAAATTGAAAATTTAAACAATAATCGAATGATATAAAGGCCTCTTGAAAACAAGCTTAGGCTATCATGGTTCAAACAAATTTTTCGGGAGTGAAATCCACTAAGTTTTCAAACAATCAACCTTAAAGGAATCTTTAAGTCCAAGGTTTTAATCAATGAACTTCATTTCTTAAAACCTTGTTAAAAGCATCTTAGTGTGTGAAATGGACAAGTTAATGCAAGTGGTCATTTAGATCAAGCACAATATCGATATCAAACACAACTAGGCAGATGAAGAGGATTAACACAATCACCAAAAGACATATATGAGACTTCATATATTAAGCATAAAAATTCTACATATAACCATATCCATAATACAAAACATTGTTCAATACTTGATTAAACTCTAACCAAGCTAATCTAACTATACTACCGTAAACCCTAACTCAAAGATTCACAATAATATAATTAAACTTGACAATGTCAGATTACTCCCCTTTGAAGCCCGGTGAACTCAAGCCATTGCTACATTTTCAAGAGGGTGGAAGACCTAGCCGTGCATGACTCCGAAGATCCTCATCACTGCTGAAGTTCCGACGTCACCCATGGTAGAGATGGAGACCGGTTGATGAGTAATCGATGAAGTGATCGACGGTGGCGGATGATGGTCGCAGATGGAGAATGACGGTGGTGAAGTGTCAGATGGTCTCTCTCCTAGGTCTGCCGAATGGTTTCTGTGTTCAATGTTTATTTGATTCCTGGATAACCTAATTCGACAAGTTTTTAAAGGATGGGTAACGGATTGGGTCGGTACAGTGAGTGAACTTTCCAATTAGAGCCCGGATACCCGTCTGCTCGCTGCGGCGAGATGATTAGTTGACGTCGCGGTGTGCACTTCCTGGATCGCTCACTGCGGTGGGTTAATTAATGGACGTCGCGGTGTGTTGTCACGTGATGATGCGCCGCGGCGTGATGATCAATTGACGTAGCAACGTGTCTTCTTCTTGATGCGCCGCGATGTGCGTGAAGGAGCTCACGTCCTGTTGACTTTCTAATCCTTTTAACTCCTTTTTCTCCTACAATATAAAATAACAATATGTAGTATCAATTGTCCTCAGAAAATTATAATGCAATTAATGTCAATTTGCAACAATTTTACTAACAAATTGCATAAAATACGAGCTCACTATAAGGAACTAATTTAAGCACAAAATCACGAATTTAGAGTCAAAAAGTAAATTAACAACAATGAAAGTGTAGCCAATTTATATGGTAAACTTGGGCTCAATTAAATTCCCCCACACTTAAAACTTTGTACTCCTAATCAAAGTTTATAAGAGTCAAAAAGATACAAGTGTAAAAGAAAAATCTGCCTATGCTCAAAACAATAACATGAAATTGACACAATTCAATTTCTAAGAATTCAATCAAAGCAAATTGAAAGAGTGCTAATAAAACAAACACTAGAAGAATGTAATCCAAGAGATTGGACAAAAGAGATGTCACTCAAGATATAGTGTTTGCTCTCACCTCACTGGTATTTAGGGATATTTTCACTCTAAATCTACTTAATCTATTCTCTACCATAAGCTTGTATCAGTTCTATATCTTCACTACAAGAACTATGATTTTGAAGATCAAGAGGACTTTTCAGGGTTGTAATGTGCGGAGGGCTAGATGAATGGATGGAATAATAGAAAGAAAAAGGTATGAACACACGCAATAAAATTATGAAATGGTTGTCAACAGTTGAACTAATAATGACTTTTTTTTACATAATCTTAAACTGTTTGGATTATTCTTTCTCCTTTTTTTTTTCTTTTTGCTCTATGTAAATATTTTTTCTGTTCCTTTTTGGAACACACTTTTTTCCGAAGAAAATGCAAATTGAACTAATGACATCATATAAGGATGCATGCAAGTGCTCATAAATAATAAGGCTCAACGGGCTAGCAAGGGATAAGTGTTTGTGGGACTGTGTTTGGGGAAAAAGGGTTAAAGAAGGAACACCTCTATCACATCAACAAAATTCTAGTCCATAAAGCTTTGATTAAGAATTAGAACAAGTTCTAGAAAGATATGAAATAAGCAGATGCACACAAAGATTGAAGAAAAATTCAGGTCCAAATATCCTTCCAACAAGGGTATTATCTCAATGAACAATCTCAAGTCTCAAAAACTTAAAGTGCTACTTTGTTACCATGCCTTCATTCACTTTGTGTTGAAAGCATCGAAAGTAAAATTAATCAACACCAACTATCGTTAAAAGAATGGGAGGTATTTTCATAAATTCAAGTACCACGTTGGAACTTAAAAAATCTTTGGAAAACAAAAGTTACCAGAGCCTAGTGTGGAAAAAATTTGAATTGAGAAAAAGATTTAACAAAAGTCATTTCTGTAAAAGGGGTGACGTCGAGACGTGCAGCAGTGTGCGCCGCGACATGTTGACGACACGACGTGAAGCAGTGTGCGTCGTGACATGCGTTCTATTTTAACCATCGTCGGCGCAGTGAGGAACAACAGAATGACAAAAAATTTTCTACCAAGTTTAACAATGTGAAACATGATGCAAGATTGGCTAACACAAACATAAGCAAGATGTCAAACAGGCGTGCAACAAGAGAAATAAATATGAAAACAGCTCCCCCACACTTAAACAACACATTGTCCTCAATGAAAATGAAGCAACGAAAGCATGAAAGTAACAAGGAATGAAGCGATAGAAGACAAAGATGTAGTATTGATCATTAATGCTAAAGTAGGCCAGTACAAAATGGGCTAAGGATCCGAGGAACTAACTAAAACAAAGAAACTACAACAAAAGAAAAACAATACAAAATAAAAACAGAGCAAAATGTCAGGACTACTCCATAGGATCATCGGCTGGAGGATCAGGAGGGGCTGCCACAGATGTGCTAGGACCAGCCGAAGACTCACTGGTCGCAGGAGGAAGGGGAAAGTGCAGGTGGGTCGCAATCAGAGTATACATTTTGTTGGGCCCCGTTTCCGGAACCCAACGATCGAACCGAAAACCCATCCGAAAGCCAAACATCATCTTGCTTGGGTCCCGTTT
This sequence comes from Erythroxylum tenue, assembly GCA_027568955.1. Taxonomy (NCBI): domain Eukaryota; kingdom Viridiplantae; phylum Streptophyta; class Magnoliopsida; order Malpighiales; family Erythroxylaceae; genus Erythroxylum; species Erythroxylum tenue. Next base: position 162 of record JAOSBM010164627.1, on the reverse strand, counting down.
CCAACCTCCTACGAAAAACCAACTGAACCAGAGCATTTCCACTCTTGCTCTGATACCATAAGATGTTGGAACCCGTTACCGGATGTCCAACTACCCCTTAGCGAAACATGAAACCGTAAGCGTGGATATGACCTAAAAAAAAATTCTTTCATCGAAACCTCA
>JAOSBM010164579.1:0-10940 GCA_027568955.1 Erythroxylum tenue | reverse complement strand
CTGCCCTGTTAAAAATCACCTAAACAATATCCAAACTTTCAAGTTTCACATCTTCCAATTCCCACATCCAAAAATTGCATACTTTATAGCGTTGGAAGGATTGAAAGACAAGTTACAACTTTCTTGTAGACCACTTACTCCAATTCAAACTACATCAGTACAAAATTGGCCTCAAAGCACAGTACACACAAACTTACCCTATGAGCATTTTTCAAAAACAAAGCAATATAACCTTATCTTCGGAAGATCATAACTTTCAATACCGATATCGAAAACTATCATACTTCATGGCGATAGAAAGCTCTCAACAAAAGCTACAATTTTCATGAAGATCATTTTATCAAATTCTGTCTAAATCAACCCAACAAAATTCACAAAGTTTTCAGCTTAAAAAGTCAACTCTATTACTATTCATCCCAAAAAGTCAAACTTTCATAATTCTCCATATTCTCACACTTTCACTAGTTGTTTCTTACTTTTCAACTCCATTAAAGAAATTTATTCACCATCAATTCCATTTAAACTCAAAAACACCCTTTTAGGTCAAAATCAATCATAAACATCTAAAACAAAAGCATCCTAACATATACCCTCTCATCTTGCTAAAATTCACAGATCTCATATAACAATCTCCATTTTTGAATTTTTCTCTTTCTTTGCACAAAAATAATTCACCACAACTTTCTCATTTAATATCAATTTTACACTTCAAAATTTCAAGAAAAGTTCGGGGTCCAACAAAAATCCTGATCCACAAATTCTGTGACTACCAACAACTGGTAGATGCTGCACTCTGGGCTAAAAAACCGAAGAATATAAAGAGTGAGGTGAGCAGGAAGAGGAAGAACAGAAAGCAATCTTCCAAAAAAGGATTGAGTACTCTAATGCCAGAGAGGAGTACAAGGAGTCACCACACACAGAGTGAAGTAGGAAGTAGTGGCCCTTCTAAAAACAAGCAGGCAAGGGCAGTTTCAGGGCGAACCTCAAATGTGGGAGGCACAAGAAGGACAGGGAGGAGTCGATATACAAACCCCCAATGTGAGCATTGTGGAAAAATTCGCAAGGGTAAGTGCTTTAAATTACTTGGAGCCTATTTCCGATGTGGGGAGAAAGGACACATAATCAAGGACTGTCCCCAGATACCGAGGCAAGAAGGGTCACAGATGCAAGCTACGAGGATAGCTGAAACAGTGAGGACTAGGCTAGTCTCTGAGGTGGGCAGTTCTGCAGTAGTGAGGAAGGTTATTCCTCCAGAAAGGCCAATGGTTAGGCACAGCCAAGAGTGTTTGTCATGACAAGGGAGGAAGCAGCAGCTGTACCAGAGGTTGTCACGGGTATGGCGCAGTTATTTGATTCAGTAGTATATTTACTAATTGATTATGGTTCTACGCATTCTTTTGTTTCTGCAAGTATGATTCTGCATAGTGTGAATTCAGTGCCTTTGAGTAGTTCTTTGCTTGTTAGTACACCTCTAGGGAGGAATGTAGTAATTAGTTAAGTATATAAAAGCTATGAGCTCTTCATTGATGGTGCTAGACTAGTAGTGGACTTACTACCTCTAGACCTAAAGGGGTTAGATGTTATACTTGGAATGGATGCCATGGAGAAATATCATGTGAAGTTGGATTGTGGCCTTAAGGAGGTGGAATTTGATATGGGTAACAGTGAGAAGGTGATTTTCAGTAGGGACAGGAAAATACCATCATAAAGAATTATTTCGGCTTTGTTGGTTGATAGAATGATGGGAAAGGGGTGTGAAGCCTTTTTGGCATATGTTTTGGACACGGAGGTGAATGAAGGGAGGTTAAAGGATCTTCCTATTTTAAGGGAATTTCCTGATGTGTTCCCAGAGGACTTATCGGGTTTGCTACCGATAAGGAAAATTAAGTTTGCCATCGACTTGATTCCTAGAACCGCAATCATTTCCATACCACCGGATAGGATGGCTTCAGCTGAGCTGAAGGAGCTTAAAGAACAGTTGGAGGAACTGTTAGAGAAGGGGTATATAAGGTCGAGTTCGTCACCTTGGGGAGCACCTGTTCTATTTGTTAAGAAGAAGGATGGAACATAGCGAAAGTGTATTGATTATCGGAGACTCAATAAGTTGACCATTAAAAACAGGTATCCTCTGCTACGAATCGATGATCTGTTTGACTAGCTGCAGGGAGCAAGGGTCTTCTCCAAGATTGATCTCAAGTCAGGTTATCATCAGCTCAGAATCAAGGAGTCTGATGTACGCAAGACAGCCTTCAGGACACGGTATGAGCATTACGAGTTCCTAGTTATGCCTTTTGATTTGATCAATGCTCCAGCTGCATTAATGGATCTTATAAATAGGGTCTTCAAGGATTATCTGGATTAGTTTGTCATAGTGTTTATAGATGACATTCTGGTGTATTCGAAGAGTGAAGGGGAACATAAGGAACATCTCAGGATAGTACTGCAGACACTGAGGGAGAGGGAACTCTATGTCAAATTCAGCAAATGTGAATTCTGGCTTTATGAGGTGGTATTCCTTGGACATGTAATTTCTGAGAAGGGGGTACATGTTGATCTAAAGAAAATTGAAGCAGTGGTGAAGTGGAAAGCACCCAAGACAGTAACAGAAATGAGGAGTTTTCTGGGTCTGGCAGGTTACTATAGGAGGTTTGTGGAAGGATTCTCCATGATTGCTGCTCCACTAACTAGGTTAATGAGGAAGAATTAGAAGTTTATCTGGAGTGATGAGTGCCAGAAGAGCTTTGAGGAGCTTAAGCACAGATTGACAAGTGCTCCAATTCTAACTTTGCCTATGGGAGATGAAGGTTATACAGTGTATAGTGACGTTTCGAGAAAGGGTTTAATTGTGTATTGATGCAAAGATACAAGGTAATAGCATATTCCTCGCTGCAACTAAAGCCTTATGAGTTAAATTATCCGACCCATGATTTAGAATTGGCAGCAGTGATTTTTTCCTTGAAGAGTTGGAGACATTATCTGTATGGGGTTCAGACAAAGATTTTTACTGACCATAAAAGTCTCAAGTACTTTCTAAGTCAGAAAGAGCTGAATTTGAGACAGAGAAGGTGGATTGAGTTGCTTAAGGATTATGATTTGTTGATTGAGTACCATCCAGGCAAGGCAAATGTCGTAGCGGATGCCTTGAGTAGGAAATCATCAATAGCCCATGTTCAGACGGTTTATCTGCCGTTATTGGAAGAGATGGCTAAGCTTAAGATAAGTTTAAAGCAGGAGGAACTTGATTGTATTGTTGGTACCTTCAGAGTGAGACTGATACTCAGGGAAAAGGTTAGGGAGTTACAAGCGCAGGATGCAAATTTGAGTAAGCTCCGAGAAGAAATTTAGAATGGCAAGAAATCTGAAGTGGTAGTGAGGGAAGATGGACTTATGACTGTAGGGAATAGGCTTTGTATCCCAAATGTCAAGGAGGTGAAGAATGAAATACTAGATAAGGCACACAATGCACCTTATGCCATGCACCCAGGTAGCACTAGGATGTACAGAGATCTGAAAGAGCATTTCTGGTGGAAAGGCATGAAGAGGGATGTAGCAAAATATGCAAGTAAGTGTCTTGTGTGTCAGCAAGTCAAGGCTGAACACCAGGAACCTTCAGACAAGTTAAAGCCATTGTCCATTCCTGAATGGAAGTGGCAAAGGGTGACTATGGATTTTTTGATGGGTTTGCCCAAGACCAGTAGGAAGCATGATTCCATATGGGTTATTGTAGATCGTTTGACGAAGTCAGCCCATTTTTTGGCAATTAAACAGACTGATTCTCTGCATGTGCTGGCGAAGAAGTACATTGATGAGATTATGAGACTGCATAGGTTTCCAGATTCTATAGTTTCTGACAGAGATCCTCGGTTTACTTCGAGTTTTTAGGGAAGCTTACAAGAGGCTTTAGGAACCAAGTTAAGTTTCAACACTGCTTTTCATCCTCAAACAGATGGCCAATCTGAGAGGACCATTAGGAATCTTGAGGGAATGCTTAGGTCATGTGTGATGGATTTCAAAGGAGCTTGGGATGAGGATTTGCCATTGGTCAAATTTGCTTACAATAATTCGTAGCATTCAAGCATTCAGATGGCTCCTTATGAAGCACTATATGGGAGGCGATGTAGAACTCCTATATGCTGGGATGAAGAAGGAGAAAGGAGACTAATAGGATTAGAATTGATTCAGACAACAGTTGACAAGGTCAAGTTAGTTAAGCAAAGGCTTAAAGCGGCTCAGGATAGAATGAAAAGCTATAGTGATGCATACCGAAAGGAAATGGAGTATGAAGTCGGTGAGAAAGTCTTTCGTAAGACATCTCCTTGGAAAGGAGTCATGAGATTTGGCAAGAAGGGCAAGTTGAGCCTAAGATATGTGTGTCCTTATAAAATTCTTTAGAGGATTGGACCATTAGCCTATAAGTTGGCACTGCCACCAGAATTATCACAGATTCATGATGTCTTTCATGTTTCCATGTTGAGGAGATATAGATCAGATCCCAGTCACATCATTCAAACCACTGAGGTTCAGTTAAGAGATGATTTAACTTATGAGGAGACTCCAGTGGAGATCTTGGATACTAAGGAAAAAGTCCTCAGGAACAAGACAGTTCAACTAGTAAAAATCCTGTGGAGAAACCATTCTATAGAAGAGGCCACGTGGGAGCCCTTGGAAGCCATGAAGGAGAAGTATCCATACCTCTTCAATAACTCAGATAAGAATTTCAAGGACTAAATTCTTTTAAGAGGGGGAGAAACGTTGGCTCCCGAATGTCTTTTTTTTTAGTTAAGCATGATTTAGATAATTATGAGGTTTGGAGAGATAAAATATTTTTAGGAGTAAATTTTTATTTATTTATTGATGTCTATGTTAGTGGAATTTATTTCATAGGTTAGTTGAAGTAAAGGTGGTAAATACATGCATAAAGGGGTATTTTGGGTAGTTTACTTAGGGTTAAAAACACTAAGGCATTAAAGGAAGGGCAAGGTGGTCTTTTCTCATTCATTAAGGGTTAGATGGGAAACGAAAGGTATAGTTTTGGGCTGGACAAGAAAAAAAATGTGAATAGGTGAAAGAAGAAGAGTTATACGAAATTGAAGAAGTGAGAAAGAGAGGTTTCGCTGAACTTGAGAAAGGAATAGATTTCTGGGCTAAGTTTCATCTTTTCTTAGTCTTAAAGAGAGAGTTTAAGGTTAGTCAAGAAGGGAAAAAGAAAGAGGAAGAGAAGAGCTTTCTTTAGAGCTAATAATCTCACAAATTGGTGAATATTCAAGGTAAGTTCGATTTTTATACTTGGGTATGTGGAAGGGGTTTTGGTTCATGAAGTTTAGGAAATACATGGGATTTAGCAATCTAGAGTCAATTTCAGTGAATGTGCTTTATGGGTTCTTAATTTTAAATTCCTATTGAATGGGAATTTTATCATTGATGAAGGAAATCAAGGAGGGGTTCAAGAGAGGCAAGAGGAGCAAGAGGAAAGACATCCGTAAGCAAACTTCATAAGCAAGGAAATTAAGGTGGGTTTCATTTTTATAGTTGAGTTAATGAGCCATAAATGTTCTTCAAATAAATGTAATTTAATGAATTTTCAACTACCTTAGAAATGTGCATTTATTGTCCTTTAAATGACCGAGAAAGTGCCACATGTCGTTGTGTGTAAATTTTGGGAATGAAATTCTATTTCTTCGCAATTTTTGTATTTGTTGCTTTTAAATGAGATGAGAAATGGTTTTGATGCTTGGTATAGGAATGTGGTTGTTGAATTGTGAAATGATGATGGGAATGCATGTGAAATATGTTATGTTCATGAAAGACAAGTTTTAAAAAATGTGCCATATGGGCAAAATACTTTCAGTTCATGAATTACATGTAATGTGGGTTTGGTGTAGTCTATCCAAAAATTGTCACGTGCACGTTGGCCAAGTTAAGGCTTCTCCCACCTGCCCGCTAGTGACACGGAGCTCTTTTATGGACTCCCTCAATTTTACGACTAGACAAGATTATTATGTGGAATTATGTAGTTCGTCATGTTTATGGATCTACCCAAGCCATTGTGATGTGCTTATGTGTTTACAAGTGTTGACATGTTTGATGAATGCTTGACTTATGTGAATTGTGAATTGGTTTGACAAGTTGAGAAATACATGTTTTATGGATTTTGTTTATTACCGATTATAAAACAGTTACCCACAAGCTTTAAGCTCGCCCCTATTCCTTCCCCTCTCTAGGTAACGAGCAAGAGACCGAGTGAAAGAGAGTCGAGGCATCACTCCACAATTTGCATCTTTTTTGTGTTTTAAGCTAGATTTGTAACTACAAGGCTTTAGTTGCATTTTAAGTACATTACTATTCATGTAACTTTTTGTATTTTGTCATTTTGATATATTGATGTATTTTCGTTGAAAATGCCCCCTAAAGCTTTGTAAAAACTCTTATATTTTGATGTAAATGAAGTATGTTTGTGTTTTTCCGATGATATTCCAAAATTTGTAGTTTGCATTTTCAAGTTTTTCCATAAGGGTGAAAATGTGTGTTCTAATTTCAGGCAAAATACTGTATTGATCTAGGCTGAATTGGGCGAAGTTGTCTTCTTGGAAGTTGTAGATTATTTTCCTCTCTTTCCAATGATATATAGTATGAAAATTTTGGACATTGGAGTTGAGAGATAATATTATTAGAATTTGTGATGGTGTTTAGGATGGACTTTCGGGATAGCTTCCTTGTTTTGAAATTTTAACCCTTATAAAGGCAACAATTTTTTTAAGTTCTTCATAGAAGTTATAGAGCTAAAAGTCTTCTTTAAAACGGTCTAAAAATGAGCTTAATCCGATAATTGTCGTGAAAGTTATGCCCTTTTTACTAAATAGGTCTGAGGAAGAAAAAAACAAAGGAGGGAGCAGGGAAGCCGCGTCACAACCGCGACATTACGCGCCCCCGCAGCAGGATCTTGCGCGCCAGCGCCGCAAGTCGCGGTCGCAACACATCGCGATCGCAACTTTGCTGGTGCTCCAGACCTGAACATCTTTCACTCTTTTGGCCATAACTTTTTCGTCCGACCTTCGAATGACCTGATTTTTAAAGAATTGGATTCCTAGCACATTTCTCTATCTCTCCACAAAAATAGCTTTTAGACTTAATTCGAAAAAGATTGATTGAATCAAAGTGAGAGGATCGGTTGAAAGAGTATGAGTTGGACATTTTTACTGAACATGCTTTAGTATTTTGGTGATATCTTAATCTGTAGAGCTCCAAATGAGATGATTCTTATTTCTAACTAAACTAGAGACATAGAGCTACAAGTTTTCTAAAGGAATTGATTTTTAATTCAGTCTCAAAGACTTTCAATTTTTGGATGGAAATCGAGTTTAGTATGCAGTCTCGGTTAATAACAGTCTATGAATGTTTGGGCTATAACTTTTAGATTTCTGAACCAAATTGAATGTTTTTAGTGTCATTAGAAACGTAAGACAAAGGGGAACAAATATTATGAAGAAGTCTTATTGAAATTTTGATTTGAGGTTTCTCAAAATCTGTTCGAAAATAGGAGAAATGAGTTCGTTTTTTAGGTTTGACTTGGTGTTGGCACGCCACCTTTGTGGGATGCGTGTCTTGATATCACGTAGGACGTCGGGCACGTGACTCGCAAGGGCGGGGTCCCAACATGAATTGTCACTATTAATATATTAATAGTGTTAAAATTTATTTTATCACTAAGTTTTGTCACTAAAAACCTACGAAATTTGGCTTCAAAATAGGAACTAATTGTAATTGTGACAAAACATATGCTGGTAACTAATATTTTCTATTTGTTGTAACAAAACTTAGTTTGGTCACTAATATTTTTTTTTATGGCGAAACGATTTATTGTCACACAATATTTTACTTGTTGTGACAAAAACTTTTGTCAATAAATATTCAATTAATTAGTGTCTATTTAATATTGTCACAATCACCAAGCTATAACTGTGGTCACTACTAACTGTAATTTAGTGACAATTTTTTTGTGCCTAAGTATTATTTCAGCACAGATATGAGGTTTGTTGTGACAAAACAATTGATTGATACTATTGTTTGGATTAACTGTGATGATTTATTTTTGTGTCACTAATACAATGAGAATTGTGACAATTTAGTACCTTCACAATTAAATTGTTACTATTTAATTAGTTAGTGTTTACTTTCCTTTTTCATGAAAGAAAATAATAAAAAATAAAAGGGGACAGGTTGCTAAATTGTGAGATCACAAGTTTTAATTTTAGAGTAATTAGATTGTAAGGTTATAATTGTTTGAGTTGGTTAAAAGTGATTTTGTAATTTATAGGAGTTTTTTTTAGAAGTTCTTTTATTTTTGGCGGACTAAATTGAGTAGATGTAAATGTTAAGTATTATTTTAAATAGAAAGGAGAAAGAAGATTAAATCATATGAATGTGTGTATCTATTAGAAGGATTGCATTTTCATAAGCTTAATAACAAATGACTAGTTGAATAAACAAAGAGAATGATTATTGTGAGATATAATTATTAAGGTGATGGAGTCAATTAAAGGTCTTAAGTCTATTGTGAATAGCAAGTTAGAGGATGAAGTTATAAGGGAGGGATAGAATGGTATTCTCTCATATGACACTGTATTTCTTATTTAAATATGAGGGACTCTTCGTGAGATTCTGGTGTCTCCTTGGGATTTTTGATCTTCTTCCATTCAATTGTACTCAACAGGTATATCTTCTCCTTCTCTGACAACTTTTTGAGATTAGGGGTTTTAAATCTCTAAGAATTTCTGCAATTCTGGAGATGAATAGGGACTCTTCGTGGGCTTGACTCTGTTGAATGCATTTTTCTCATTGGAATGAGTGGCATTTCCCTTAATTTTTGCATATAGTCATTAGGTTTTATATATATTTTACCTGCTAATTTGTTTAGTTTATCTTAATCTACTGACTTTAGTTAAAAAGGACCACAACAATAGTTAAATAAAGGAAGGAGAGTTCAAGGTAAAACGACGCAGTATAGGAAAGGGACAGAAACGCATCAGGGGCGAGGTTTTAATGCTGTGAGGTTTTAATTGAGAGGGAGCGCGAACCACGCGAGGTGGCACCACCAGGTCAACACACCCAGAGGGACGCACCACGCAGAAACGAACGGCACATAGAAGGGGGCGAACCATCGAGACACACGCAAACGTAGAAATGAACGAGGCATGCAGCTGGGGAGAGACACATCAGGGGACGACATGGATGCACCCGAGGACGCATCAGGGACGCACCACTAGACTCTTCGGTGACATTCGAAAGAGGAAGATTAGAGCTCAGATTCTCAGCTGTACTCAACAGGTAAGAATCTCCCTCTCTATCATCTTTTTGAAATTAGGGTGAATCTCTAAGAAAATTCTTCAATTCCAGAGATGGTAGGGGACTCTTCGTGGGCTTGAGTCTTCGATGACAGTCGAAAGAGGAAGATGAGTACTCAGGTAAGTTCCTTTTTATGAACTAGTCTATACCTTCTTCCTTTGATCTATTTTGTTGAAAACTGGAAATCTGATCTGATATCTCTGGACATGAATTGCTTCCTTATATGTTTACAAAGATTGCAAGATCTTCCCCGAAAGAGAGGATGAGTTTTCCTATACCGGTATGTGTTTAATTGCTTTCATACTTCTCCTTTCTTTACTTTGAGAAGATCCTCGCATGATATAAAATAGTATGAACTAATGAAATTGTGAACTTATGAATGCTCCCATTCCTGTGTTCCTCCCTGTAGAGGGCATAGTTCCAATTTGTAAATACCTCAATTTTCTTTATGATCTGTGGTAATGAATAGTTTTTGCATAGTGGATTTCCTTTATTCAATCAATTCTTCTACCAAAGAAAAGGGGCAGTCTTCAAATTCCAAAAGACACCCCAAAATCATCTGCGACATCTGCATTGAGCCAAAGTCTAGTGAAGAGTCATTTCTCATAAAGGGGTGTGTTCATTCTTATTGTAGAGACTGCATGGTCAAGATATGTGTAATCTTTGTAATATAGCACATATCTTTAATAAAGACAACAATATTATTCAATTTTGAAATTAGAAGTATCAATGTTTATGAATTTACTCTTATTCTTATCTTAATCCTCTGTTCTCGTCTTCTATTTCAATTTAAGATGGTTATCTTTCTGGTATTAATATAGCCCAGTCTTAATTATTCATATTGTTGTTGGAGGTGGGTCTTTTTTCCCCCTGTGTTTTCAATTAGGAATATAAGATAACTTGAACTTCTTATAGAGAACTTCTTGCTCACAAAGGATGTAATTGAAATTGCTGACTTCAGTCTTGTACGAGAAATAAATTCTTAACCACCATATACTGAGTATGCCTCAACATAGTGGTATGTTATCTTTCCCTTATTCTTTTAACTTTGTGCCAATTTTGGTATTATAGTCATTATGATGTCATACTAAGGTTTCTCTATGGATATGATAGGTATCAGCCACCTGAAGTTCTGCTTCAGTCATTCGTATATGATTGTAAGGTTGGTTAGTAGCAGATCAGTTATGTTCTACATTTTTATGAATTAATGTAACTGTATTACATATGTATCACATATTCTAATGAATACATAAATTTGCAGTAGATATATGGGCAATGGGTGCTATTATGGCTGAGCTACTCCCTCTTTGACTTCTTTTTTGGGGTACCAGGTATAGGTCTTTATCGTTTCTGTGATTTTGCTGTATGTTTAGTTTACCTTTTGCTCATTATCTATCATAGTTAATTTGGTAGTGAGGATGATGAGATCTACAAAATATGCAGTGTAATAGGCAATCCAACTGAGGATTCTTGGGTTGATGGACTTGATCTTGTAAGAGCTATAAACTACCAATTTCCACAGGTCAGATTGTTTGTATCCATGTCATATAAGAAGCATGTTTAAATATATTTGGTTATTAATGTTTGATTAATTTGGA
>JAOSBM010164536.1:0-10943 GCA_027568955.1 Erythroxylum tenue | reverse complement strand
GCGTTGTCCTTCTTCTTGTCCTTGGATTGGATCTTCTTGGTTTCCTATAACAAACCAAGCAGAATTAATAACAGAAATAACACATCTGGAAAAAGGCCCCTCATCGCGACGCGTGACTGGCGCACGTCGCGACTCACGTCGCGACGAACAACACCAAGACACGTCGCGACGTGTGCCTTCGGCACGTCACGACGAATCTCGCCTGGGCACGTCGTGACGTCAACCTGGAGTTCGTCGCGACGTCCAAACTTGGGCTCGTCGTGACGTCTCACGACGACAAAATTAAATACACGTCGCGACGTCTGTATGAGCACATCGCGACGTGCGAACCCAGAACCCAGATTTCTGCAGATCTTCGAACAGAAACTTTTCAAAACTCAACACAACTTATCTAAACTATAGATCATCAAGTCTGCATCATTTCTAAGCTCATACCAAGCCCAAAACATGTATAAACACAACAAAATCACAAACCCTAGGAATATCGACATTTCCGACACCTACATTCTCGATTTCTTCCAAATCTACACAACAACCAGCTATAATCTAACCAAAACAAGCTCAAAAAACTCATACTTACTTGATTTAAGCTTCAAGAGCTTCAAAATCTCACAAGATCTCCAAACCCCAAGTTTCCTTCTTCTTCTCTTCTTCCTCACCCACGACAACTCTCTTCCTCTTTCTCCTTCTTTTTTGTTTTTCCTTTCTTTTCTTTTCTAATATCTATTAATGCTTGCAAATGACCATAATGACCTCCCACTTAAGCCTAAAACCTAAGTGGTTTTCCAAAATTACCCCTCTCTTCCATTATCCAATTAATCATACTTACCACATGCATAACGTAATTCCATCAATTTAGACAATAAATCATGCTAACATTATCATACTAAGTACTCCCAAAACAAATAATCCAATACGACCTCAAACTAATTCAAAGACATGCTTTAAACAATAAATAGCAACTCGGGGTCCAACAGTTAGTGGGGCTTCAATAAAAAGGTTATCAAGATTTAACTTGTATTGGTCATCATAAAGAATACCAGAAAGTGAAACATCCATCCCAAATTTGAAAATATAACCAACAAAATCAAATTTAGATAAGGAAACTAAATTACGGGAAACAGAAGGTACATAAAATGTCTGCAATAAATCTAAATGATGTCTAGTATCTAAAATCAAATGATAAGTTTTTATGACTTCAACTAGAGCTTTGACATGGTTCCCTATCAAAACAAACTTTTCACTTGGGTTTGTAGTTTGGGTTGTAAGGAATCCATGTGAGGTATTTTAAATATGAGTGGTATTACTATAATCAATCCACCAAATATTATAAGAAACTTCAACCAAATTAGATTTGAAACATACTAAAGTACTAAGCTTACCTTTCTTTTCGAACCAACCTTTACATTTTAGGCAATCTTTCTGATAATAGCTAAGATTCTTACATTGCAAGAAAATTAGTAATTAGCGACAGAAAATTATCGACGGAAGAGAAACCGTAGCAAATTACCAACGAAAAATGATTTTTCGTAGGTAACATTGTCGGTAAAGATTACATTTTGCGATGGTAAAAGTATCCGTCGGTAAATATGGAGGAAAATTATCCCGACAAATTTTTTGACAGAATATAGCGACGATAAAAGATTCCCATCAGTAAAGAAGACATAAACGCTTGGCAAAATAAACAAGTTTTGGGATCTATATATATATATATATATATATATATACATATATATTATATGGTAAACGTCATCATTTCTTTCGGCTTCAATGTTTTTAATATCACAAAAATGATGTCTTTTAGTTTAATACCAAACGATATCATTTTCCTACGCATTTAACTTGCCCGAAGACCCCCTCCCTCTCCCCTGTGTTTTCGTTTTCATTTTCATTTGTCCTCTCTCTGTCGTCTCTGTCGTTTCTCTGTCGTTGACTCATCTTTTGCTCGTCGGCGTGTGTGTTCGTTTGTCTTCCCGACCATTGTCATTGTGTCCTTTGGCAGAGGTAAGTCATTTGGCCTTTATTCTCTGTGATTTGTTGTATAACCCGTGTTGGTATATAAGTTCGAACCTAGGAGTTTTTGAGGTGTTTTTGCGTTTGTTTTGGATTGTCTATGGTGTATTTGTGTTTGCAATGTTCTGGAAATTGTTGAGGAAGGAAAAAAGACATGATTTGCTGAGGTTAATTGGGATGAATCTGTTATGTCTTTGAAGTGTTCAACAAAAGTTCTGAGTTGGTTCTTTAATGGTTTTCTCCTTATTTTAAATGTTTATGGCTATTAAGGTTATTGCTCTTCTCATAAACCATATTTCATGACTTGCTTTATCAGGATTGCAGTTGAGAAATCAATTATGTGAGTTCAAACAATAATGAAAATGATGAAATAATTGATGGGATGGGTGTAATACATGCATAAGTTGTTCTATACAATATTCTTATATAGTTTCACAATTGAGGACTTTCCCATTAGTAAGTACTTGCAAGGGTGGGAAATATTAATTTAAAGGGTGAGATATTATTCGAAGTATGCTTTGATGCTAATGTTTTGCCTTGTAGTCGGAAGCTAAACAACATTTTTAAGCTTAACTTCTTAATTAATGGTTAATCTCATAATTGGATAGACAAGAAGTAATTCGCGTAAGTTTACATAACTGAAACTCTGTCAGAAAATAGTCATTAATACATATCAAATATCATTTTGCACCATTAGTAAAAACATGTGAAAAATCAGTTTGCACCATCTGCGAAATCGATTATTTAAAAAATTACAAAAATTACTTTGCACCATCTGTGAAATTATATGTATTATGGTTGAAAAAATTAAGAAGATCACATATGATGGTAGAGGTGACGATGATACATATATTTATTATTTGTTATATTTTTAAAATTTAATTAATTATTTAACAAATAATTGATTAATTGTTTCACGCACATATATTTTCTTTTTTATTTCACACATATTTTTTATTTTTTAAGTTAAATATCATTAAATTTTAGTTAATTAAAAGTTTCTTACATCATTAATAAAAAATTTCTTTATTGATTAATTATAATAAGTTTTGTATATATGCAAGCCTTTAATTTGTAAATATATTTTCAAAAATAATTAAATGATTCAAAAAAAAATTACTCATTAATTATAATATATTATAACTTCACAATTCACAACTTCAATAATAATAATAATGTCAATTGATTACAAAATAATTATTTAATTGATTAATTAATGAAGTTATATTTAAAATCATTAAAAAATTGCATTCCAAACTTAAATTCAAACATTAAAGTCAACCATAAATAAAACGAAAAGAAGAGTCTATACATACCTTTTCCCTCAATAATCCTGCTTTTTGATGGTGAAAAAAATAAACAGAGACGCGTAGACAAGAGACATGATCGATTTGCATGTAAAACTTAATATTAATAAAACAATAAATATAATAAGCCACATATAATATATAGGTTTTACATTCTCCCATTTGGCTTATTAATTTTAAAAACACTTTATATCATGGTTTAATAAATAAACATTTTATGCATAAACTTTGCTAAATTTTTTAATATTGATCACATCATAAATCACGTTAAGAGTCGTAGCAGTTTTACATCTTAACAAACAACATAATTCCTTCCACGTACTACAATATTAGCGTTTTATTCAATATGAAACACATTAATGGTCCAAGAACCATGTCTTATTTAACAACAAATCCTATCAATACAATTTGTTCATAAACTTATACTATATAAAATAGGATTGATAGAAACATAAACATAAATGAGGTCTACGTGTCAAAATACAAATATCATATATCTCAATAATGGTATCCCATAATATCCATCTTTTCAAAATGTATTTTTCAGTTTTTGTTTTCTTTAAATGAAAATTTTTTTGTTTATTTGTTAATATTAATATAGTTATATTTTTATTACTGATAATAATTATATATTAGATAAAACTTAAAGATAAATATTTTTTTAATTTAATTATTTTATATTAACCTCTTATATAATATTTAGTAAAATTATTAATACTTATTGTAATAATTATTTTTAATTAATTAATATAAAAATATAAAATTAAATTATTAAATAATTAAATAATATATATCAGTTAATAATAAATCAAATTATGAAAAAATAGAAACAAAAAATATAAAGAACTTTTTATGATTTTCATAATTCTAAAAATTGGCCAAAACTAAAACCAAGCATTCAAATAAACACTTTTTTAAACTAAAATTGAAAGCAAAAACATAAATTTTTTATCAACCTCTGAGATTTCTGAAAATAGTGTAATAGAGAATATTTTTTCAATTTTAATTATTTCTTATTTGACAATATACTAATATTTATTTATTTTATTTTAATTATTTCTTATTTGACTGTATACTACATGCTATATGTACTTGTAAGTGAACAGATAACAAACATTTAATTTAAGAATATGGAGAGGTACGAGTCACGTTCATTTTCTATATGTATTTTGATGAATGTTTGTTTTTTTTGTTAAATCCGTAAGAGAATGAAATTAAAAGATAAAGGACAATATGTACAAAGTTAGAGAGAGGAAGAACTCTAGTCACGACAAAGCAGAGAACAAGACCCCTGGCTAAGGAAACTCCAAAAAAGAAAAAGGTTACTCAATGACAGTACAACAAGCTTCTTGACTAGAGACCTTAAATGCAAAAAGGACTAAAAATATTGAACCAATCAACAGAAACAAGTAGCAAAGGGCAACATACTAGGTTCCAATTGAGAGCACAGATAGCCACAACTAACACTCAAACCAAATAAATCAACTGAAAAGATATCGGCTGTCTTAAGAAGAGTATGCACGCGGTAATTGGGGTGCTGGAGGGACTAGCCTCTGGTTGGCCTGAAACTTGTCAGATAGAGACTTTCCGTGGTGGGATTGCTACAGAGTGAACAACTATGCCATCATTCTCCAAATGGTGATTTTGTACCTGAAAAAGACACCGCAAAAGGAAACACTCAAGCTTTACCTACACTCATTGTTTACTTGAGATTTGATGAATGTTAGTGGAATATATTTTCATTCTATTTAATTATGTTTTAGAGACTTTTATTCCGATTTTGATTTGAAAGATAATTAATAGTTTATTGCAAAATTAATAAAAATTTAGATGTAAAATATAATGTACTCTTTTTAAAATAATATTTTTATAACTAAAAATAGTATTCAAGATATATTAAAAATCATATCATAGTGAAAGTTGGTCCATGACAAACAATCCATCAGTACGGCGCTTAAAAATCATATCATAAAGAGGACCAATGCTAATGGCTTCGAACAATATGAAAACACAAAGCACCTGAATTTCTTAAACAAAAGAAATAGGCCTAAGGAGGGTGGGTGGCGGTGGCGAGTCCTATTCATTTCTTGAGCTAAACAGATCCAAAGCTCACATAGACACTGACCAAGATCGGGCCATAGTCACGTAATTCGACCAGTACGAACACAATTTTGCAATTTCAGACCCTTTCAGGGGTAAAATGGTAACACAATAAACATTTAAACTGAATAATGAAGAGGAAATAAATAAAAAAACCCCGCCTCTGAAAAACCCCACCACTGACTGACTTCATTCTTCACTCTCTCAGGCTAATATAGGTAAATTATTCATCTTAAATTAATCTTCTTCCAGTTTTCTGTTTGGTTCCTGAGAAAATCTATATTACCTTCCTTGCATTGTTTCTATTTTTTGTTCTGGTTTTCAATTTGAAGTTAGCTTTCACCCTTGGTTCTTTTGATATTTCAAGGGTTTTGAGAGAGACTTTTGCCTTCTGATCGTTTCTTTGTGATTTTAGGTTTACGATAAATGAGGGACTCGACCAGGTTTAGTACTCATTCTCTTTGTCTTTAAAGATTTTGTAGTTTCTTTCTGTATTTGCGTTGCTTAAAAAGTAATTGTTAAATGCAATGGAAGTGTATGATCAGGGAGGATGACGTTGACACACTTCGAATACTGGTTGCCACTGATTGCCATTTGGGATACATGGAGAAGGATGAAATACGTCGTCACGATTCTTTCCAGGCCTTTGAAGAGATTTGCTCATTAGCTGAGCAAAAGCAGGTTGTCTTGTGATATACACTTGATGTCTGATACGATCCTACGTGACCATATCTTCAGTTATTTTATTTTGTATTGGATTCGATATATGGGGAATTTGAGATCATGTTTCACAAGCTGCGTTTGAAGTTCAAATTTAGAAGAAATGTCCTTTAATGGCAAGGACTAGGAGCGTGGAAATTAGTCTTTTCTGATTTGCTGGCTTCTCATCTCCAAACATGTTGTTCTGTGTACTTAAATAATTCGGCTAACTTAAAATCTTTCTATCTTAGAACAGGTAGACTTCTTGCTCCTCGGTGGAGATCTTTTTCATGAGAATAAGCCCTCGAGGTCAACTTTAGTCAAGGCCATTGAAATTCTCCGTCACCATAGTCTCAACGATCAACCGGTGCAGTTCCAAGTTGTCAGTGATCAGACAGTCAATTTCCCAAATTCGTATGATTTTACTTTGCTCTTCTTTTTCTTCCATAGAGAATAACAATTTCACATGTAACCCCTTCCTCCAACCCCTTGCGGTGTAAGTTATTGATGGACGCATTCTACATTGGCCTTTATCTGCCTGATCCTATATACACTAACCCTCAAGTAATGGGATTGTATCATCTGTCACCTTAGTGATTGTATGATATTTTGTATTATTATAATGTTTTATCTACATGTTAGAGAATTGTTTCAGTGTTTGCCTTTTTTTTTTTCCAGTTTGAATCCTACGCAACAGGGATTGATGTGTATGCAATTTGGGATGCCTGTATATTGTGCATCTAAATTCAGATGCCTATGTTTCACATAAAACTTAGAAAGAAAACTTTTCTTTTAGGTAACAACTTCACTTTTGGCAGATTTGGGCATGTAAACTATGAAGATCCAAACTTTAATGTTGGCTTACCGGTGTTCAGCATTCATGGAAATCATGATGATCCTGCTGGAGTGGTATGAATTTATGGCATCACAGTTTATTTTATATTAAGGATGCATGACTACTTTTGTTATAACTATGAATCACATATCTAACTTAGCCTGTCATTTGTTCCCAATTACCAATTTTGTTGCAAACTGAAAAGTTTGACTTTGAAGTTGCCGAAATATTGTTTAATCTTTCTTTTCTTGCTTCTGTTCATGAATAACGAAGAAGTGACAAACAAGGGATAGAGTGTTAAAAGGAATGGATTTGTTGAAATTTGGTTTTTCATTTCCTTTAGTGCAGCAGCGAGGCATCTGAGAAAGCTATTTTTGGATATGCATGCACAGTTTTTACTAGTTTATGTGTTATTATGGCTTATGAAAGCAAGTGTTTATTGGTTAGTATTGCCTTTTTGCTCTTACATACCTCTAGTAATTCTAATTCTTTCATTTTCTTTAAACTACTAAACTAATAAACAAAATTTTACGTGCTAGTGATCTCAAGCACTTACAGTCTCATTAGACAGATTATTGGGTTGCTTTGCTAGGAGTTAAGTTCTTAGGTGCAATATTCTTAAATGCTAACATTCATTATTCTTCTGGGATCATTTGTGTCAACAGCTTTTAACACAAGCGTTTTTGTCTTCCTTTCCTACTTGTAACAGGACAACCTTTCTGCTGTTGACATTCTTTCAGCATGCAATCTTGTAAATTATTTTGGGAAAATGGTACTTGAGGGTTCTGGTGTTGGCCAGATCACTCTATATCCTATCCTTATTAGGAAGGTCAGTTGTATCAGCAAAGATGCCTCTAGTTGTTCAAACATTCTTTTCACTACCCAATAACTTATGTTAGTGACAGGGTTCAACGGCCGTAGCCCTGTATGGTCTTGGAAACATTAGGGATGAACGACTCAATAGAATGTTTCAGGTATTTCATTATAAATTATAATATATTTTTTTACATCTCTTATTTGATTATTGGATGTTGACTTATATCTCTCTTTCATTTTTAATTTCTTAGACACCGCATGCTGTACAATGGATGAGACCTGAAGCTCAAGATGGATGTCAGGTGTCAGACTGGTTCAACATTCTGGTACTTCATCAGAACAGGTTGTGTGGAAATTAACCATTGTCTTTGTATCTCAGGATAATGGCAGTTTTTCAATATGGTGTTAGTTTACCATTCTCTCAAAATCTTCATTTTATCATGTGAATGGAAGATCTTGTGTTACTGTGGAAATTTCATTAAAAAAGCTGCTGGAACTAGTCTATCAAGTCACCCATATGTTAAAGTTTTGAACTTTACTATGACATGCAGAGTGAAGGCAAACCCGAAGAATGCAGTAAATGAACACTTCTTACCAAGATTTCTAGATTTCATTGTTTGGGGGCATGAACATGAATGTCTTATTGATCCTCAGGTGCTACTAGTGTACTTTTATGATTAGTTTTTACAGCTTAAATACTGCCTTTACTAAATACAAGTACCTTTTGATTTTAAAAGGAAGTTCCTGGGATGGGATTTCATATAACACAACCAGGTTCTTCAGTTGCAACTTCACTGATTGATGGAGAATCAAAGCCAAAACATGTGCTGCTTCTGGAAATCAAGGTACTTGATATGGAAACTCTGAAAGAAAATTTTGATGTAAGTTTGTTTCTCTGCAAATTTTGCATATGCTTTAATGCCTTGTGATCTAGGGAAATCAATATCGCCCAACAAAGATACCCTTGACTTCTGTCAGGCCTTTCGAATATTCAGAGGTAATCTGTTTTGTCACTTTTCAATTTGAATAAGCACTTTATGACTTACTCCTTTTCCTGGTGCAGGTTGTGTTAAAGGATGAAGCTGACCTTGATCCTAATGATCAAAGCTCAATTCTTCAACATTTGGACAAAGTGGTAAACTTCAAGCCAGGAAGTTTGTACTTTCCAATCACCATTTACATTTCAGTTGCTAATGATATACTAATACTTACTGATTGCTCTTTGGCAACTTCAATATTATGATTTTGATGGTTTTAGGTCAGTAATCTGATAGAGAAGTCCAACAAGAAGTCTGTTGGTAGATCAGAGCTCAAGCTTCCATTAATTCGTATTAAGGTAATATCCACTAATTATAGGAGATATTTCACTTATGGAAGTTCAAATTTGAAATTGACCTTCTAAGGAATTGTAAATGTCTATATCATGACACATCACCTCCAAGATCACCCATAACCTCCAACCAACATGCTTACAATCACTTGAAGCTCTTGGTTATTTTGCAGGTAGATTACACTGGATTTATGACAATAAATCCTCAACGATTTGGGCAGAAATATGTAGGGAAGGTAGTGTAGAATATTACTTGCAATATTCAGCAGGCCACACTTGATCTTTTTCAATTATTTTAGCATACACTCTTTCTTCTTATTTTTATTTTCTTTAAAGGTTGCGAATCCTCAAGATATTCTTATATTCTCGAAGGCTCCCAGGAAAGGTCGGAATGAAGGTAAATTTTTGGTTGACTTTTGCACATGTTTTTAGGTTTTGATAATCTATTTGTCTTTGATACTAGACAAGCATAATTGCTTACTTTCCGTAGGATATGGTGTGTGTTTAAGAAAATTTGTCACTATTGCCATACAGTATGGAGGTGGATCTTCCACATAAAGCTCAATGAGTTTGTTGGTTAATTTGTGTAGAAGATAAGAATGAAAAAGGGGGTACAATGGCACAGCCCTCGTTAGGTTACAGTCGATTTATTTATAGTAGTACCTTAATACAAAATAATTGTTAGTTTCAACATTGGACATAAAAGACTTATAATCTCTCTCTTAAACTGGAACATAAATATTATGCATCTCTATCTTGTCAAGTTACAGCCCAAACGGTATATAAAAAAGAAATTTTGGGTAGAATTGTACCTCATTAAGTTACAGACCCATTTTATTTCGTAGTACCTTCATCCTATCAGCATACTGTCTAATGCTTTGCAAGAAACCGCAAGGCAGTTATGAGCTCCTTCTGCATTTTTAGTACATAATTTATTTGCAACAATGGTTCTTTCTTAGTTAATTAGCCTTATACATCATGTGCTAGAGTTCAGTTGGTGTTCACCAGCCCTGAAAATTACTTGTATTTGCTGGTTACTTTAAAACAATTTTAAGTGCATGGAAAGAATGCTATATCCAGTCTTCAAGCAAGCATAGTTCAGTCTCGGTTTCCGTCCTTGATATGGTAATGCTATTGTTATATGGTAAATTTAGAATAATCCTTAGAATAATCTAGTTATGCTTATAATTTATAAGGAAAACGATTTATATTTACTACAAACTACTCTGTGTTATAATTCAGATGATCTTCTTTGTCTTCCTTTGTAGTTTTTCAATGTTAACTTGTAACACTGGAATATGGTATTTGAACGAGATGATGCAGATATGTGATTCTGTCAATTTGCAGCTAAATTCGATGATTCTGAACTGCTTTGCCCAGAAGAACTAAATCAACAAAACATAGAAGCCTTAGTTGCTGAAAACAATTTGGTAAACATTTCTTTTCCACATCCACTCCTAACATTCATTTTTCAATGCTCTCTTCTGCCTCATTTAATAAATTAAAGAACCACAATAAAGAAGATCATGCTATTTGTTTACATCAACTTGTTTAAGTATTCAATTTTCTTGCTTTAGTTTGGCATCTTCTCATGAATTTCCTTATTATAGCTCACATAACAATTATAGTGGTGCTCTTTTTAAACCTGTTATTCTGATGAGAAGAATTTCACTAAGTGTGAGGAGATCTTAGATGCTTCAATTTCTTTTCTAGCCACTATTGAAATGGCCTGAATTAGAAATGATGTTAATAAAGATAAAAGTCACTGAAGAATATTTTCATTCTCTTATATTCATTTACAAGGGATATACACATGAATATATAGGAAAAACTACCCTAATTA
>JAOSBM010164529.1:0-10944 GCA_027568955.1 Erythroxylum tenue | reverse complement strand
CTCTCTTACTCTGCTTTCTCAAGAAACGCCAAAACTACCATTACCACTGGGAAACGCTTTGCTGGAGAACTATACAATACAAGGACACCACTCCCACAAATTGAACCACAACCCAAACTTCCCAATCATAATCACCCTGTTCTGCAGTTCTAACCCCACTCTGCAAGTGTTTTTGTGAAAATATAACTTACTTTTCGTTGAGACAGAGCAGGAAAGCTATAAGATTCCAAACTCTGTTTCACCCATCTTCTTCTTCCCAACTAGAGCTGATTTGGGTTTTTCTTAATTTTCACTTGGCAAATCTCAGAACTCTAATGCAATGGCAATAGATTGTCGCAGAAGCATGCCATCTTCACTGCCTCACCATCATCATCAAAAAGATGAGACCAAAGAAGGGCAAACACCTCTGGTTTTTGACGCCAAAGTGCTTATGTACCAATCGAATATTCCCCAACAGTTCATTTGGCCTGACCATGAAAAGCCATGCGCCAATGTGCCGGAGCTCCAAGTCCCACTTATAGACTTGGGAGGTTTTCTCTCCGGTGACCCTGTTGCTGCGGCAGAAGCTTCAAGGCTAGTTGGTGAAGCGTGTCAAAAACACGGCTTTTTTCTCGTCGTCAATCATGGCGTCGATAAAAGACTCATCTCTCATGCACATCGGTACATGGACAACTTCTTTGAATTGCCACTCTGTGAAAAGCAAAGGGCTCAAAGGAGAACCGGCGAGCACTGTGGATATGCCAGTAGCTTCACTGGCAGGTTCTCGTCTAAACTACCATGGAAGGAAAATCTCTCTTTTCGATTTGCAGCTGAGAAGAGCTCACCAAAAATTGTGCAGAACTATTTGCTTGAGAAAATGGGTGAAGATTTCCAAGAATTTGGGTACAGTACAGTCTACCCTTTACACATCGGATCATTTGCTTGCCTTCTCGCTGATTATTTTATCAAAGCTGAGATTTTTCCTTTCTTTGCTCTGTTTTCTGCAGAACGGTGTATCAGGAATATTGTGAAGCCATGAGCACTCTGTCACTAGGAATCATGGAGCTACTAGGAATGAGTCTCGGCGTAAGCAGAGCTCATTTCAGGGAATTTTTTGAAGAAAACGATTCGATAATGAGACTTAATTACTACCCACCATGTAGAAAACCTGATCTTACATTAGGAACTGGACCTCATTGCGATCCAACATCCTTAACCATCCTTCACCAAGACCAAGTTGACGGTCTTCAAGTGTTTGTAGACAATGAATGGAGTTCGATTCGCCCAAACTTCGATTCTTTTGTCGTTAACATTGGCGACACCTTCATGGTAAGCAGTTACTTAAAACACCAACTAATCATATGTGATGGTTAAATGTAATTATTACTTAGTCAAATGTGATTAATAATGTTGGTGTTTTTTGTTCTGTTCTTCAGGCTCTTTCCAATGGAAGATACAAGAGTTGCTTGCATCGAGCGGTGGTTAACAATCAGACACCAAGAAAGTCACTTGCCTTCTTCCTCTGTCCGAGGAACGACAAGTTGGTAACTCCACCAAGTGAATTAGTAGACTCCTGCAATCCCCGAATCTATCCAGATTTCACGTGGCCTATGCTACTGGAGTTTACACAGAAGCACTATAGAGCTGACATGAACACTCTTGAGATTTTCACGAATTGGGTTCAACAAAGAAGTAGCTGAACCAAAAGTTTTAAAAACACAGACTCGTTCAGTCTTTTTCTTCCTTAGAAGGCTACATTTAAGAGAGTGAGGGAAAAAAAAAACCAGCAAAATTTTACAGAGAGGAAAAAAAAAAGCCATAGATTCTTCTGATAAATAGCTCTGGTCAAGAACAAAAATGGGCAAGTTAAGAGAGATATATGAAACAAATAAGATGCTGAATCAGCTAAAATTTTTGTACCCTCCTTTTGATTTTTAATTCTTAATGACATAGAAAGTTCTTCAATACATTGCATCAAAAACAGATCAGGAACGAGCATGCTCTGTTATACATTGCATCAAAAACAGATCAAGAACAGAGCATGCTCTGTTATTCTTAACAACTCTACTTACAGGGCAATTATAATTTCCACTTAAAAGTTAAGACCATAATTTTGTTTTTGACAATAGTTTTTAGTGGGATGGAACATGGACCGTCAATTTTTTTAAAATTAAAACCCTAAAATAACGTTTTTCAATTAATTCTTAATCTTTTAATTGCTCTTACTTAAGCTTATTTCAGATTCAATTCTTTTAAATAAAACGACATTGTTTTACTTAAAAGAGTTGAATCTCGGATTAATCTAAGCATAAACTTAGATCATGAGCTAACCCGTTAAAAACATTTGAATTTAGGTCCTTGTGCTTTAGTTGATAATTTTATAAAAATTAGCATAATTTTTTGTCCATATAAGTCCCTTTCTCTAAGTCTAATCATCTCTTTAATGATTTTTTCTTTGATTAACCACAATAGTATAAATTACAATAACAATAAATTGAAATGCGAGATCTAAAAAAGTCTAATAATACCTAACATAACGTCTGACTAATAAAAAAGTTGTTTTCGAAAATAAAATATTGTTTTAATATTTTATTGACTTATTCAACACTTTTAAGCTTTTAATAATTAGCATTGTTCAACACTAAAATGGAAAAAAGGAGAATTTCTTATTTTAGATATGTAATAACATTAAAATGGGTATTTTGTATTTTATTTTATTTTAAAGGATTATTTATGCAAATGGGTTTTTTTATTTTATTTTATTTTATTCCTCTAACTTTCCATAGAATCGAAGCAACACTCCAAGGACTGCCTTCCAATATCGAAACTTGTCTTCTTCCCTTTGAAGAACTAAAAGGCCCTAAAGCCATGTGCTTTCTAGAGTTGGAACAGCTGGGTCAGGTCAAGTAGACAAAACAAACGAACAGTTGTTTCTGTTTTTTTTTTTCCTTTTTTTTTCCAAGTTATCCTCTAATGTTAATTTGGGACCAACAATTATAATTTTTACTATTTTATAATAATTTCTTGAATCATTATTTTCATAATTATTGTTGAAAAGCTTAACTCATTTTCAAAAGCTAACTTGAGAGAGGAGATTTGCAAATTATTATAAATCACTGAATACACTTACACTTGTCCGATGTAGCATTCTTGATATACCCCCTCAGCTCAAAATAAGATTGGACATCTGCTGGATATATTGGGCAAAGGAACAGAACCGGACATTGCCTCAAACCATCGAGATAAGCTAGCTCTGATATCATGTTGATAGGCTTAACTCACCTCAAAAGCTAACTTGAAAAGAGAGGTTTGCACACTATTATAAATCACTGAATACACTTACATTTATCTGATTCTTGACAATTATCACTTTTTTAGGTAATATGAATATATAAAAATGAGATTGAAGTTATTAGAGTCTCTAAAATATAAGTTAATATCTTGTAAATTAATTTTAAGTTTTTATAAACTTTTTATATCTCCTTCAATTATATGTTAAATTATTTAATTTCATAATAATTTAATATCGGTTAAATCTTTTAAGCTTAAACCTCTTATCTTATCAATTTAACTTTCAGTCCGATAATTAAAAAATTTATTATTTATTATTTTATTTTTATTTTGGACATACACGAGGAGCTAGCTAGGCAAAGAATATAATTTCATTTTTCGAAAAAGAAAAAGAATATAGGAAATGGCCCACAAAATAAATGATATAGAGCGATAGGTTCGCTAGAATCCATAAATAATTGACAGAGCTTTCTTTGAAATGCATTTTATTTTTATGGTTTCATTATTGTCGTTTTGCTCTATCTGGAGATTTGGATGGATTCGCAGTATTAAGCATTTGTCGTGGTCCTTGTCCTTGAATGCTGCAACATTCTTTCCCCTCCTCTTATGACTTTTAAAAAGATGGTATAAATTTATTAAAAATAAACATATTTATAAAATTTATAAAATAAATTATTTTAATAATAAAAAACTTATCCAATTCGACCTTTTCAACAGTAAAAGTTTTGAATAAATTGACTTTTTAGTTAGATTTATTTTAATAACTCTTACTGTTAAAATCGATTAGTTTATTAATTAATTAACTAGTTTTATCAATTAATTAATTTTTGTTTCAATTAAATTTTAAATTATTCGATAGGTAAGAATAATATTTTTAATCTTATTTCAAAATTTTTAATTTTATTTAATATTTAACGAAATTTATGATTGTTTAATACAAGTTAATCTTTACTTTAAATTTCTAATTCCATCGGCTTATTTATTAACATTTTCTAAAACTAAAAAAAGGTTAAAAATCTTGCAATTATAAGTAGAATTATAAAATTATCATTTATATGAATAAATCTATTTTATATTTTGGCATGCAAAATCTTTCTTACTCCAATTTTTTTGGGATAAAAATCATTATAATTTTCGAAAATCATATCTTATAATTTAAAAAATTAAACTTGACAATAACTTATTATTACGGGTATCTTTATTCATCAATCAATCACACAAGCTATTCAGTAACATAAGCTTACTTTAAGAATAGTAATCTCATATCTCACTCACTCATTCATTCAAACTAAACCCTGATTTAACTTTGTGTTTGTCCTTGTTAGGTGTCATTAAAGCTTGTTTGATTAGTATCATTCAGCTAAAATCATCCCACTAGGTGTCCATGCATAAGTAGTAGCTTATGAGCTAACCTCCTCGCGAGGCTACACGTCTAATCTAAAGCTTAAAGCTAACTTCATTCCTTCCTGTTTATCAACACTCACTTTATCTTCTTTTAATGAAAGATCATTAAGCTTACAGCTAGCAAACGCACAAAGATTCGATCTTTCTCTCCTACACCAAACTCACACTTACGAATAGTTTAAGAGGCTACTAACACAATAAGTGTAAAATTTTTTAATATCAAGAAGGGGAGGAAAAGATTACACGACAAGTTGAGAGAAGCAGACTCTTGACATATCCTTTAGGAGGGGTACATGGTACCCAATGGGTGGAGTGTCAAAATAAATTGTGCCTACAGCATAATTTGCGAGCCAGTCAGCACAGTGGTTACTCTCGCGGTAGATATAACGATGAACCACCATCCAGTTCCGAGTGAAAAGTTTGTTAATCCCCTGAACAATAGGATTAAGAATGCGCGAGTGGCTCGCCGCGGAACCAATAAGATTGATCGCCGCTATCGAGTCGACTTCAAGTTCGATCCGGCGATATCCAAGGTTCCACGTGAACAGGAAGCCGGTATACACTCCCCAGAGTTTGGCAGACACCGATGAGCACCAACCGAGATTCTGAATGAAACCTCCAAGCCAATTGCCATCACTATCACGTAGGAGACCTCCGGCTGTAGTTGTCAAAACTGATCGTTTACTCGCACCATCTATGTTGAGCTTGACCCACCCGCTAGGAGGACGGCTCTAGCCTATGAGCTGCTCGTGGCGAGGACGGGGGCCCGGGCTCACACTCCTCAGCTAAGTAGCTGCCTTGCGGATTTGATCTGCTTAAGACACAATAACAAAAATAGGTGAGTCCAGCCAATTAAACTACTCAGCAAAGAGTATTATATTACGCCACTTCCATAAGAGCCAGCAAGTAGCCCCAAAAGAAATTGACCAATCCTGCCCAAACACCCTGCCATGGTTTTGAAGATTGGTGCTGAGCCATTGGCGAATCGACATAGTGAAAAACTCATGATCCACTATGTGAGGCAGGAAAGTAGTCCACAATTGGCGAGCATTGCGGCAATCTCGCATCTGATGCTGCGAGGATTCATCGAGGCCACAGTGATAGCACGATCCATCAGTCGTGAGGTTCCTTCTGACTCGATGTTGGTTGGTGAGTAATCGATCCTAAGCCAAAAGCCAGAGGAAGGTTCGGATGCGTTGCGGGCCATCCCAACGCCAGATGACCTTCCAAAGACTGGACGGTTCGGCTGCCTCCGGATCGGTTAGCATGGAATAAGTAGAGGCGACAGTGAAATGTCCGGTGTCCGACAATCCCCAACTTAATTTATCCTGTCCTAGGTAGGGTTGTGGGGGAAAGTTCCTGCAATAGCTCGGCAAATCGACAGCGGGAAATAGGCTTGGAATGAATGCCAATTCCAATGACCATCACTATCGACAAACTGTTGCACCTGGAGGTTACGAGAAGGAGTAGATATGGGGGCAGTGGTATGGGTAATAAGAGGTCCCACGCTTTTGACCTAAGGGTCCAGCCAAAAACGAGCCCGCGTGCCATCGCCAAGCACACACTGCATGCCCTGAAGCACTAGGTGTCAGGTGAATTTAATGCTCCTCCAAATCATGGACCCTCCAGGTGTGTCTATAGAGGTGGGGGGATCGTGAACATCGAAGTTGTATTTAGCCGTGAGAACTCGAACCTATAGTGCATGCGGCTTGGCAAGCAGGGTCCAACCTAGTTTGGCTAAGAAGGCATCATTAGTGTCGCGGATAGTGCGTAGGCCAAGACCACCCAGCTCTTTTGGTTTGCACATGTCCTGCCAATTAACTAAGTGAATCGTCGGGTGACCATTAACCGATCCCCACAAAAATTTTCGTATTAATGTCTCTAGTGCATCGCACAGGCCACGGGGTAGTCGGACAGTCTGCATGGTATAGCTGGGCGGAGCCGCTATAGCAGATTACACTAAAGTGATACACCCTGCAAAGGACAACATTTGGGAGGCCCAGCCCGATAAATGGTGTTGAACCTTGTCCATAATGTATTGATAGGTTTTCTTGTGCACCAGATCTTGCAGCAGAGGAACGCCTAGGTAGCGCGACCTAGGTCGGACGCCTGCATGAATCCCAACGCACGGCTTAAAGCGTGAGCCGTCGAAGGAGGAATATTCTTAGAGAAGAAGTGCCGAGATTTATTTTGGCTAATTAGTTTTATCCGTAATACAACTTAACATGTTCTAACCTATTTTGGTTTCAAAACGATGTCAGTTTAGATTTGTTTACGTATAAAATATTGTCATTTTAAGTTAGAAACAGTAGTACAAAGGAATTCGGGAAAGAGACGTTATAGGTTTAGACAGCCGCCACAAGTAAGGACAACGACAGTCCCACACTCGTACTGGGTTCCAAAGGAGATGGATGGATCACGTGGAAACATTTGTTGTTTATCTTGTCACGACCAGACCACCCCGTCCCTCCCTCCAACTAAATCCAATCCAATCCTGTTCTGTTTTTTATTTTCATGCTTCTTTCTCTATCATCGTCGTCTTCTTCTTCTTCTCGTTCTTGTTCTTGTTCTTCCGTTGTTGGTCTTTCAACAGAAAACAATCAAAACGACATTTTCTTGGGATTTCTTCCACACATTGCTCACCTGTCCCTACCGCTCATCCCACCTGTACCTCTTTTGTTTCTTCCCAAAACTCCACCTCCTTCTTTCTCTTTCTTAATTGCTCTTTTATTAGTATAGAAACTAATAAAATGATATTAGTTTTATCAATCCAATTAGATTAGATTAGATTGGGAAATTCGAAATTAAATCTAATTTAAAATTTATAAAAATTATTTCTTAAATATAGAAAAAAAATTTAGATACTTTTTATTTAGGGATTTAAGTCACCAAATCTATTGGTTGTAAGAGTATTAATCATATTTTTTAATCTTATATATTACACAAAATAATATCATTTTTATTAGTTTTATTCATTTTGCTTATTTAATAAAATAATATTAACTTTATCGAGTAAATCATATCTCTTTAGATATAATTAAGTTGTAAAAATAAAAAGTATGATTACTCATAATAATAATAATAACATATCAATAAAAATTCTACTAAAAGTGAAGTTTGGAGATATAAAAAAAAGAACTATGTAATAAGAATTTTCAATTCCTACATTTTTAAACATATTTTTCATTTGATTATTCGTCTCATAATCATGATAATTATTTTATTATTATTATTAATAGATAAATTTATAAAATTAATTTTAGTACCGACGAATAGTTATGTATTTTTTTTCTTGAAAAAGAAGAAATTAAGAGTCCTAAAGGTCAATTTGCAAAACTTGTTAGGTGTCTAGTAAGGTAATTATCAACATAGGATTTATCCAAAAGCGAATACGTACACACACGGTTGGACCAAAGATCTTACAAGTTCTGAAATGAAGATTGTCAAGATCCACATGTTTTTCTGCACGAATCATCAAATGAGCCAAAGCCCTGAAACCGAAATCTACCTTTGTTCAATCAAAACAAAAGCAGATTCACTGCAACACAAGTCGGGGACCAACTTCCCAAATGAGCAGTCTCCATCATCCGGCGATTCCATGCAAAGTCACACTTCCTTGTTTAGATTTTTCTGAGACTAGTTCAAGACAAAGTTTAGCTTGTTTTTATCGTAAATCTGTCAATTGCAAGAATACGAACTGAGTGAAAGTAATTAAAAAAAGAAGAAGAAGAAGAAGATAAACTACCTAGAGTTCTATTTCTCTCTGAAGCTTCACATAAACAAATGAAGAAATAGAGAAGCACAGCCGTTAATGGAAGCTATGACCAATCTTTCTGTGCTTTCTTGCTTTTCTTATTTTGGTTTATGCAAGTAAGAACATATCATTGTAGACGATAAAGAAGAGAGGAATTTAGAATTATTCTCTAAAGTCTAACCAATAATAAGATACCTCAAAATTTAAATACTTTCTTTAGATTTGGAGTAAAATAGTTAAATCCAATTACAATTTTTTCACTTTAATTTCTATACTTATTACTAGATACAATATTTAATTAATTAAGTTGCTCCAAATTAGACTTGAAAATTTCTAAAAAAATAGGACTGGACATCTGATGGGTATATTGGACAAAGGGACATAACCGGGCACCGTCTCAAACCATTGAGACAAGCAGTCTCTGATACCATATTAGAAAGGTCTAACTCACTCCCAAAAGCTAGCTCAAGAGGGAAAGTTTGCATACTATTATAAATTGTTGAATGTTCTTATACTTGTCCGATACGAAATTCCTGAGAGAGTCGTTCTACCGGATCTTTGAGGACCATAGTATAATAATAAATTTTGATTTCGTATCAATTACTTAACTCTTTTGTTCTCACTTCATAATTTGCCTCCCGGAATGTCCAACACACAACACGCGTCTCCAAATCCAATTCACTCCCTTTTGTTGTCTTATTTGTTCAAAACAATTTGGTTGTCTTTTCTCTTGGCTCATACTTACTCTTCTGATATAGAAATGTGTGGAGATATCTTGAAGGCAACACCGCTAATGAGTAGATGCATTCCCTCATATCTCTTATCCTCTCCAAAATCCCTAGGAGTCGTGTAAGGAAGGAATAAGAACTGCACATTATGAATATTATGTTAATTTTAGTAATCAAGATTCTTAAGTTTAGAGATTACTCTTGAAATTTTCACGTAAACCCTTAAACAAAATTGTTTTTATAATTACTTCGGGATTATTTAAGTAAATTGAAACGAATTTCAAATAATTGAATTCGTATTATATCTTAAATTCATTATTATTTAATTTAGTTAGAAAATTTGCAAAATATTTTTTATTTAATATATACTAAAATGATAACAATTTGACTTTGTTTGTTATAAAAAAATATTTTAATAATTAAGTATACACTAAAATGATAGCAATTTGACGTTAGTTTGTTATAAAAAGAAATATTATTATAATTAAGTGGTAAGCAAGAGTGTTTGTTCTTAATAATTGATCAATAATATCATTTTTACATGCTCATTTAGTGGTTTAATGATTTGATTTGACCACCAGAAAATGACATTAAACATTAAATTATTTTACCTCATGTAAAACGCCTTGCATGAAAATGAAGTGCAATTAGTTAATAATGCTGTGATTAGGGGGGTGTTTAGAAAGATTTGATAATTAATGGGTCTGCTTTGGTCCACTAGATGAAAGAGCATATGTTATTAAAAAAAGCAAGCATAACCCTAGGTCAACTTCAAACTTGAGCCTTGGACCTCCTTCAAATTTCGTAAGCCCAATAACAAATTTCTAGATTGTTATTCTTTTAAATATATATCGAATTTTGATATCGAAATTTTGTATCGAGAATTAGGCCCAGCCCGAAAAAAATAAAGACCTAGCGTATCAGCGAGACTTTACTAAATTGTTGTTGTTATGGTCATTTCGGTTTAGTACGAGTTTCCTAGGCATAGTGGCATTGGGCTTCTATATATTTCTAGTTTGGTAGAGTGTGGTCCGTTTATGATACAAGGCCTTATACTCATTGTAAAAGTCCAAAGTTGATTCAATATATACCCCAATGAATTTTTTTAATAATTTTTTTAATGTATAATATAATAAAGCACTATACTAAGTCTTATTTAGTTTTTTTAAAACACATATTGCAAGATATTTTAAATAAATTTTAATAATAATTTTAAAAATATGTATGATGAAAATTTGAATAAAAATCAATGATTAAAACTCAAACTGATATGTTTGATCTAATCGTAAAAATTTTAAACTGATTATTTTTTATTTCATTTTATTTTAATAATCTTTATTATTAAAAATTACTAATTTATTTTAATAACCTTTAAATTTCTTATTCTATCAGTTTATTTTTGGTTAATTTTAAAAATATTTGTAAAAATAATAGAGTCGACCCTTTATTTTATCAAGAAAAATTAAAAGAAAAGGAATTACAAAGAACTATAAGAATTAATAAGAAAAAGTCTCATAATTTTGAGTTCTACTCCTCAATCACCGGCTCAAAGGCGACGAAGCTTTTCAAGGTATTGATCAATGTCATAACCCAAGAAGGCTTCACAAATTCTACTCCATGACCAGCTTCTTCATCAATATAACTCGCAACTCGTACGCCCTTTGCCTTCATCAACTTGATCACCTCTTTTTGTCGATCGATCAACGGATCACATTCACCTGCAGTCACTAATACCCTCCAACCCAACTTCCCCATTTCTTGTAACACTCTACATCCACCTCCCACCGT
>JAOSBM010164528.1:0-23883 GCA_027568955.1 Erythroxylum tenue | reverse complement strand
AACGATATCCGCTTACCGCTACTACATTAATTTGTTTTAACGGAAGTGAAATCTTTTATATTTGGTTGCAGGCGACAGCATCACCATGAATTCAAGGGGGAAACGCTCCTGCGTTTTGGGAATTATTGGAAATTAGTGTCGGGAAGTTGTTTTCCATTGGACAATAATCTAGACCAAACATACAAAGGTGTTTTATAAGAGTTAGTGACAGCTGTAGTTTATATTACGTTTTGGTAGGTGTTTTGTGTGTTTATTGGTTTTAATTAGATGATTATTGCATGTTTAGGTTTATAATTATGTTAATATGATTTTTTAATTTTTTAAGTATTATGTGGTTTAGGGCGTGATGTTGGACCTTAATCTTATGTTCTTGAGTTGTTTCAATGTATTTGTTAGTGAATGAAACCAAATAAATGAAGATTGAAGGAATTTGGATCACGTTTGGGCTAAATGGTGCGGTCACCATCATGACATGAGTGTGATGGTCATGAAAGAAGGATCTTCTTAGTGTCACAATAGTGACAACCCCTATCATGGTGATGACAGACACTTTCCAAATGCGACATGGTTCGTATCTTTTGATGTTTTAGGTTATTTTTGGAACAAAATGAACTGGCAAAGCCCCAAAATTAACCACAATACATAAAAGAACAAAAAGAGGCTAGAATCATCAGCCACCATCTTACCAAATTGAGATTAATCTAAGGAAGAGCATTAGTTGTCCAACATTTTCTAGATTTGCATATTCATTTCCAAATCAAGTTTATCTTTCATTCCTTTTGTTATTTTCATTAAATTTGACGTGTAAACTGGATTGGAAGATGTTATACACATTGATCATGTTTTAATTTCATATTAGGATTTGTTCTTGGCTCATTTTGTGACTTGATCATTTTTTATTTAAATGCAATGTTTTGGGTGTCGTGATCTTTGTGTTTGCTTATGCTTTGACAATAAATCGAGAGAGTGAGTCAAAAGTAATCTAATTAGGTTGGTAATGATATTTAATGACCTAATAGGTCACATAAACATCTAATTGATAGTCATATGGAGACAGATCTTGTTTGAGAACTTGATTATTAGATAGATTGCTTAAGAACTAGTTGGAAATGTTAGGTTGTTTCTGTCAATCGAGAGATTGCAAATCTAGAATTTTGTTATCAATTAGGGATTATTAATTGAGTCAAATGATTAGGTCTTAACAGAGAATAATCAACCCTTCGAAAATCTAGGATGGACACTAAATTGAATCAAAATTGCTTAAAGGAACAAAATAACCATAAAACAAATCCTAGAGTTTCATATTTAATCATTCTTGTTTTATTGTGGCAGCTCATTTGTTAAGTGGCTCAATTTTGTTTATTGATTTAATTTCTGATTATTTCTTTTCATTGAAATCACATTTTAAAACCTTTGACAAAGTTAGGTTCATTCATCTTTAGCTAATTACTCGTGGGATTGATATCTCAATTACTACAAGTTTATGATTCATATATTTGAAGATATAGAGAGTTTTATATTAAGTAAAACTTACTCAACAAGTTTTTGACACCATTGCCGAAGAATTAGTTTAGTACTTTTTGAATTCCTTTGATTTAACGAATTATTTCCCTTTCTTGTGATTGTGGTCCCCAATCACAAGAAATAAAAATAGAAAGAGAAGGAAGTTTGGGTGCAAAGTAGAAGACACATCAATTTGGACACCACAAGGTAACAATGAAGAATCCGAAAAGTTAAATGCCAAAAAGAGATAGAATGATGATAAAGGAAATACATCATGGAGAGCAAACCCTTATGGACTTTATGAGCCTAAGGTTCAATGCCTGTCATCAAGGAATTTCACGACCACCAGTGGAAGCGACACATAATTTAATTGAAGAGATGGAGAACAATAGTTGTCTTTAAACATCAGAACGAAGTAGACAATATTCAACCTCCTTGGATCCAAATGGAATGATTATGGTAGATTCAGTGACAACATTATAGGCTAAAATCAATAACCTCACCAAGGAATTGAACAGCTTGACAGCTGCCTCATTCTCTCCATTTAAAGCTTTTCAATTTAATAACTAAACACATATTATACTACCCACTAAAACATTATACAATCTACAACTATCAAGTTTCATTCCAGAAAGCTAATCTCACAAGACATGATCTCGTCTGATGAATTTTAGTATTCTATAATTTTGAGTCTTTGATCTTGACAACTGAATTACATAAAGCATGATCTTGCCTTATAAATTTTAGTGTTCTATACTATTAAGAACCGTTTCCCCTTAAGCCAATAAACTAAAATTTCAAAAGCAAGCAAATGAAAACTATATATAACTAAAACAAAACTAGGAAAGGCTATATAGTTTAAGTTACATCCCAAAAAGTAAAATTGTTTAGCGTTATTATACTTGACAAGGCTTTTCCATCTCAAACATCTAAGTATTAGGGAAGTTCCAACTCAAAATCCATCATACCTGAAACCATCAACTCCACATAAAATGGTTTTATTTTATCCAAACTATTTATTTCCACTGTATTATGAGGAAATATATTAGTGAAAATAAAAGGGCCAAGCCATTTAGAACGTAACTTACCTAGAATAAGCTTTAATTAAGAATTATATAATAACACTCTATGTCCTACGTCAATTTTTTCCTCAAGATCATATTATCATTAAAATTTTTGGTTTTCTCTTTGTAGATTCTCAAATTCTCATAATAGTCTAAACTTAGTTTCTTTAACTCTTACAATTGTAATTTTCTTTCCTCCCCAGCTTTTTCCAAATTCATGTTACAACGTTGCACTGTCTAAAAAGATTTGTATCAAATATCTACTAGTAAATGATAAGCTTTACCAAAAAATAATCAACAAGGAAATATTCGTATTGATTTTTTGTATGCTATATGTTCAACCAAAGATCAACGTCTAAACGTAAACTCCAATCCTTTTGACTAAGATTCATAGTTTTTCTGAAATAGATTTCACTTCTATATTTAATTCTTTCACTTATCTATTTATTTGTGGATAGTATGTGGTAGCTACTTGATGATGCACTCCATACTTTTTAAATAAAATTTCCATTGCTATACTATAAAAATGACTTCCTTAATCACTAATAATGGCTTGGAGAACACCAAATGTATTAAAAATATTAGACATTATAAAAATTACAACAATTGTAGAATCACCAGTCTTGGTAGTTTTTGTTACTACCCACTTCAAAAAATAATAAATGAGCAAATTATATAAGAAAACCATGAGATAAAGGAAAAAGGCCCATAAAATCAATACCCCATACATCAAATATCTTAACTACAAGAATAGGACTTTGAGGCATTTCATGTCTATAAGATAATGTACCTATCTTTTAGCATCTATCACAACTTTTACAAAACATGTAAGCATCTCTAACCAAAGTCTCTTAGTACAATCATCCATCCAAAACCTTTCTAGCAGTTTGTTTAGGACCAAAGTGACTACCACATTCATAATTGTGAAAAAATGTTAAAATAGAATATTGTTCATCCTCTAGCACACAATGTCTAATAATTTGATCAAAGTAGATCTTCCACAAGTATGGTTCATCCCAAACATTATATTTTTCCTCATTCTTTATCTTTTCCTTCCTATAATTACCAAGGTTATTAAGTAAATTTTAAATAACTAAATAATTAATAAGGTTTGCATACCATGGAACCATACCTTTCATTTGGAACAATTGATCATTAAGAAAAGTTTAAGAAATAGATAAAACATGTTCATATGGTATTTTACTAAATTTTTTACTCCTTTATGATCCATTTTTATCAAATCAAACTCTTGAAGTAGCAAAATCTATAATATCAACCTCAGTTTGGACTCTTTCTTTGCTAAACGTTATTTTAATACTACATGGTTATAATACATATTAACTTTAGATCCAAGAAAATAAGATCTAAATTTATCTAATGCAAAAACAATTATTAAAAGCTCCTTCTTAGTTGTATAATAGTTATACCATACAATATTAAATTTTTTTAAAGCATAATAGGAAACATGATTTTGTTTCCTAATCTTTTAACCTAAAATAACTCGCACAGTATAATTGCTAGCATCACATATGATCTCGAATGGTAAATCCTAATTTGGTGGCTGAATACTAGGCGTACTTGTCAATAATGCCTTAAGTTTGTCATTAGCTTCCTTACAATCATTTCCAAATTCAAATGGAACGTCGGTCTGTAGCAACTTTGAAAATGCTATTGTAATCTTGGAAAAAAATCTTTAATAAACCTATAATAAAATCTTGCATGTCCAAAAAAAGATCAAACTTTCCTAATATTTATAGGGTAAGGTAAGTTCCCTATTAAATCCACCTTTGCTTTATCAACTTCTATGCCCCTGGATGAAATCTCATGTCCTAAGATGATGCCTTCATCAACCATAAAATGACATTTTTCATAATTCAATAGCAAATTCGTTTTAAGGCATCTTTTGAGAACTTAGATAAATGATTTAAGCAATCATCAAATGAATCTTCATAATCAATGAAATCATCCATGAATAACTCAATGTAATTCTCAATATACTCAGAAAAAATAATCAGTATGAATCTTTAAAATGTACCTGGAGCTTTACAAAGACCGAAAGGCATTCACCTAAAGGTATACGTTACAAAAGGGCATGTAAAGGTAGTCTCCCTTTTTTTAATCTTCTTGAGTAATTACTATTTGGTAGTAACTTGAAAAACCATCCAAAAATTAAAAACATGATTTACCTGTAAGTCATTCTAATATTTGATCTACAAAGGGTAATGGAAAATGTTCCTTTCTAGTGGCTAAGTTAAGCTTTCCAAAGTTTATACACATTCACTACCATTTTGTACCCTCATTGGCACCAACTCATCATTATGGTTTCATATCATTGTTATCCTAGTTTCCTTTGGTACAACATGCACTAGGCTTACCCACTCACTATCTGATATTGGATAGATTATACCTGCATCCAAAAGTTTTAGAATCTCTTTCGTTACCACATATTTTATTATTGGATTGAGTCTTCTTTGGGGTTCCCTTATTAGCATAGCATTCTCTTCTAAAAGAATCTTATACATGCAAATTGTTGGATTAATGCCATTTATTTCTGCTAAAGTCCAACCAATTGCAGTTTTGTACTCTTTAAGTAGTGCTACTATCCATTCCTCTGGCCCTATAGTCAAACCTTTTGAGATGATCATAGGTAATGGCTCTCCTTCCCCTAAATAAACATAATTGAAATGATTAGATAAAGCCTTCAGTTCTATCTTCAGAGCCTACAAAATAGAAGGTAACATTGTTTTGTGATTTATAGTAATCTTAGCATTAAAAGTTTTTAAATCTATTAACATCGCTGATAATGACAAACGAAGGTGTAAACATGCCTATTTTCTTATAGTTTCCTATTTATCACAACTGACATATTCTTCCTTAAAATTATTCTCTCCTTACCCTTTAACCTACTTTTATTTATGTATATTTCTTTTAAGAACTTTGTATATTTCAAAAAAATTTATATGGCATCTAAAAGTGGTATATTGATTTCTACCTTTTTTATATTGTTGAGTATTGACCGCGCGTCGTTACGCTAGTCAAAATAAAATAACTAGACCTATTACTATAGTAGTGGTGAGTCTAGGTCCATCCCACATAAAGTGTGTGTAAAGTTTAGGAAATGAAATTAATCGGTGTTCAGGTTTAATAGGGGTTTTGTTTTTGAAAGAAGAAAATAAGATGAAACTAACTAATAGAAACAAATTAAAGAAAACATGCAAAAAAAAGAATGATAAAAGTGGGGAATTCGGTAGGGACCCAGTTCTTTAGTTCAATCTCGACCTACACCCTAATTAAACATATTTCATTAATTTGTTGTTCTCAAACCTCTCCTAGCAACTATTAATCATGAGTTAATAATTAAACAGAGGTTTCCCTTAGGTTTTGTTTAATCAAGATACAATCGTTAATTAAACCTAACTACCGAATAACCTAGGATACGATCTCTAAATTTAATTAGGTAGTAGCATTACGAATTAAGAAAACTAATTAATCAAGGCAGCAACCACATATGTTGCATCATTTAACATAGGTCATGTTATCCCTAATGATTACGAATCATTAGTCGCTGCACATGAATTTCAACATAACAATTATGAATTATATCGCAATTCTTGTAATGGGTTTGCAATTAACTATTCAATAAACACATTAAAATAATCTTTTCACAACACCCAATGGGTTTATACACAAATAACCAAATAATAATGAAAATCTAATTATTCATACACAATACCCAAATCAATTAACAAAGGATAACACAATCAATTTCTAATGAGAGAAAGAAACAACAAAATAATAAAAAATACTTAACCCGGGTCGTCGGCGTCGATGTCACCTCTAAAACGGCATCAGGATATTTAGCCCTTTATAGGTCTTTCTGGAAAAATGTTTCAGCCCCCATGTAGTGGCCTAACCAAAAATCCCTTCCTTTCTCCTTCACTGCCCACTCTCTAACATATCTCTTCTCCTCTTACTGTTCATTGACAGGACAATTAAATGTTAGAGTTTATGGTCCACGTAATTATTCACTTCTGCTCTCGCTACCCATATTTGTGTTAAACACAGACCCACACGCCACTCAGCCCCATTATGCCGCAGCCCCTCTCTTGTTCGTTTTGAGTAAAACGCACCATAGTTGCGCACAGTGCAGCGTTTTCTGCATTGTGCGCAACGTTTCCTGCGTAACGCTGCGTTTAGGAGCGCTAAACGCATGCCCGCAGCTCTTTTCTTATATGGCCTTCTTATGCACTGTTATTTTTTCTTGTTATTTGCTACTCCTTGCTTGATCAAATGTTCTCCTGACGATGTCGTTTTGCTCATTATCTATTGCATTGTTACTTCAACGTTTTAATTCCAATGCAGGCAAAATCATGTTACCTTCTTCTTCTGCAATTGTTTTATTATTGAACCATAATATTCACGTAGTTGCATGGGTGTGAGATGCAATCTTTAATTTATCTTCATTCTCCTTTCATTTTTCTTGTATTCTTCTTGTCTTTTAATTTTCTTCTTCTCACTCCATGAAGACAAGTGAGTATTGATCTTCCAAAAATAACTCAAATGTAATACTTCCGACTCACTTTAATTTCTTTTCTCCCAAATTATACCTAAAATCACATATGAGTTAAAGTGAGTATCTTAAGCATTTTCGTATCATTAATCGCTAAGTGTAAATGATTAAATATCGACAATTAAACACATATCAAGTATTAGTAGCAAATGCTTTAACAATTTCATCCAAAGACATATCTGAATTTGAAGATTAAGAATAGGCATATATAGGATCTTGAGGTTGTCTATTGAAATTATGAGTTAGATATCTTTGTTTCCCTCCTTGATTTCAATAGCTACATTTCGAATGATCCCTCCATCCTAGGTTATAATGATTGGAATAAGGGTTATATTTTTGTTGAGCTTAACTAGGAAAACCTCTTATTGCACTAACTTCTTAAAAGGAGTCTTGTTGCAATGTAAGGCATATATCCGTAGGATATATAGAGAATAAGCATATTTAGCACACTCATGCTGATTGTAATTGACTTACAGCAATTTGATGAACTAGGGTAGTCAAATATAAAATTTTACGCCTAAGGTTCATATTACTTACGTTATTCACATGCTTAATAGCTCCATCCATCCTTGTCCCAAACTATTGAGAATTTTTTACCATGTTTGATATCAATTTTCTGGATGATTATGGTATTTTATTCACCAAAGGTCCTCAGCTACCTATATCTACCATACTCCTATCCATTGGCAAGAGTCCTTCGTAAAGATATTGAATCAAAAGTTGGCCAAGAATCTGATGGTATGGGCATATAGCACATATCTCCTTCATCCTCTCACAATATTCATACAATGTTTCTTCAGTGAATTGTCTTATCCCATATCTCCTTTATGATATTGGTTGTTTATGATGCAGAAAAGAACTTCTCCAGGAACAGAATTTTCATCTCATTCCATATTTTCACTAAGACAGAGTGAATATAATATAACCAATCATGGGCCTTATCTTTTAATGAGAATGGAAAAGCTTTGAGATTAATTTGTTTTTTGACCACTCCTTAGGGCTTCATTATAGAAAAAAAAAACAACATGAAATTCTTTCAAGTGTTTATATGCTTCTTCACCTGTAAGACCATGAATAATAGAGAGTAAGTGAATCAATCCAGTTTTTAATTTATAATCTACCTTAACATCTGGAAATCATAAGCATAAAAGTTGCTGATTAAAATTTGTTATTGCTAACTCCTGCAGCATTCTAGTGTTAGGTTTACCATTTTTCCTTCAACTTCTTGGAAATTAGAATCTTCGCCAATTGTTAGATTTATCTCAACTTTCACTTCTAAAGGTGGATGACCGCTTCCTTGCTTAGTTTCTTTCCTTAAACGACAAGCTATGTTGTCAATTTCTAAGTTATATTACAATTTACCTATCTGAGAAAAACGAGTCATACAAGACAAGAGATTAGTAGTAAATTGTAAAACAATTCAAATAAATTTAAAAACTAAAATATTTCCTTAATAATGGTGCCAAAATTTTTATCAGGTTATCATAGCCCCTAAAATTAATTATGATTCTCTAAACTCTTGTAATAATCGTGGAACTAGGTCGAATCTTAGGAGAACTAAAAACTAAATTATTAATTTAAATTAACAAAATAAAGTGGAGGTTTATGATTAATTAATGAATTAAGTAAAATTAAAAAGGAATCAAAATAAATTAACTGAATATAAAAGTGAGAAATTCAATGGCACTTAACTCTTATTCAAGGAAAATATCTCATCTAATTGTAACATTTAACATTGATCTAAAAAGAATAATTTTCATAATTCAAGTAGTTAAGTCTAAAATTTTCCTAAACTAGTTAGTTCAAACCCCACATTCAAACCAAAAATTACCATCAATTGATTGGGTATGACATCATTCCATATCAATTAAATGATGGCAATAAAATTATTGAAAAAGACTAGAGCCTAAATTAAATAATTGAGATAGCTAAAACTATTCAATTTAGTTTTCTTATTTCTCATAAGTTAAAGATGCAAATTCATAAATAACCAATTTGCTACTTGTACAAATCCTTTATGATAATTATGAATTACTGAATTCGTGGATAGATATGGAATAATCAATATTAAATCAATTTTTTGTATTAATCAATGTTAATTATTTATGATATATAAGAACATAAAATAAGAAATAATTGAATTAAAACATGAATATAAGCTTAGAAAAAATCCTCAAAAAGTTATAGCTAGGGTTAAATCCCCTTGAATAATAATATTTAGATTTAGCCACACATGATTTTAGTTGGAACATGAAAAATAAAAGAAAAGATGAAAGATTGAGAGAAAACTATAAAGAAATGAAAAGAGAACGATAGATATGGTATTGGATGTGTGTTTTGTGATTTTAGTTGGAACATGAAAAAATAAATGAAAAGATGAAAGATTGAGAGAAAACTATAAAGAAATGAAAAGAGAATGATAGATATGGTGTTGGATGTGTCTTTTGTGATTTTAGTTGGAACATGAAAAAATAAAAGAAAAGATGAAAGATTGAGAGAAAACTATAAAGAAATGAAAAGAGAATGATAAATATGGTGTTGGATGTGTTTTTGTCTTCTTTTCCTACTCAAAACCTAGCCTTATCCTATCTTGCAAAGATTCCTAGCTAAAATAAATCCAAATCCCTATATAATAGGGATTGAAATAAGATTACTAATTGAATTCCAACTCATGGAGTGAATATGCAATTAGGTGTGATCTTGCCTTGTCTATTGCAATAATTTGTCCACTTTTTCTAATATTCATGATTTTGATCAATAATACTCCAATTTGATTCAATCTCCAATTGTCAACTCCTAAAACAAAACAAATATTAATTTTCCTATATAAGCACCAAAATATAGTCACAATAAAAGAGATCATTCAAACTAACATAACCAAATACCATCTTATCAAAAAACAGGGTTAATTTTCCTATTTTATCTACTAGCCATTGTATTAAGTTTGAGGAGGAAAAATCTCATAAGTAAGTAGCTAAGTTGCTTATAATTAGATCCACAACTTTGGAAGAGTTAAAGTGTCAGTTCCAAGTACTATGATTGATTAACTCGTGGACTTTGGTCTTAGAAGGCATTAAGGATCTTAAAGAGTGGTAGTTAGGGAGCTTGTATAGAGGCCTGAATTCATGCATTAATCAAACTAGAAAAAAGGTATTAAGGCCATTACCTATT
The DNA here is from genome assembly GCA_027568955.1 of Erythroxylum tenue. NCBI lineage: Eukaryota > Viridiplantae > Streptophyta > Magnoliopsida > Malpighiales > Erythroxylaceae > Erythroxylum > Erythroxylum tenue. The sequence goes on along the minus strand of JAOSBM010164528.1, from coordinate 13,575 downwards.
TTGCATTTGATCAAGGCTTGCATCTAGCTTCTATTAAGAAGGATTATTAACGAGTCTAATATATTTTAGAGGTTACTGGAATCATTCAAATGCTTTCTTACATGATGTGATATATATGAATCCATTCCATATATTTTCTTTATCACTACAAAGAGTCCATAATTTCTAAGATAGCAAAGTTTTGCTTACACTTTTGTAAGAATTAATCCCTAAACCTCCATACTTTTTAGGCTGGGAAATTGATGCTTATTTTACTTTAGGAATTTTCCCTAGAATAGCTAGGACGATCCCATACAAAATCTCTTAATTTCCTATCGATGGTTGTCAAAATTCCTTTTAGAAGGGTCAAGTGGGAGCACTAGTAGATAGACAGATTGGTAAGAACAGAAATAACCAACTATACTCTACCTCTATAGCTTAGGTGTATATTGCACCAACTGTTAATTATTTTATTGATTGCATTAAGTGAAGGAGCAGATCCCAAGTGGGATAGCTTCCTGTTGGTTATTGGGACTCTTAGCTATTTAAAGGGTAGTATAACTGAGTTAAAGTCTAAGGCGTTCACTAAGTTACTGATGATGGGATTGATCGGTGTAAATTATACTATATTTTACTAGATGTTTAAGTGTGTGTTTTCAAGTATTTCTTCGATGATTATCATACGTATAGGCCTAGAATTATGTTATTATTAATGTTTGTATGTATTCTAAGTATTTGTGTGGTTTAGAGCATGATTTGGATCTTAATTTTTTGTTTCATGAGGTGTTTCATATGTTTGTGAGTGCTGGAAATCAGATAATTGAAGAACAAGGAAGATTTGAAACAAATTAGGATACATGACCATGTATATGGATGTGTATGTCTCTTAGCTAGTGTAAAATTATGAATATAGGAGATTTCTAATTTATGCATCGTCTAATGCACGTCCGTGCATAAGACTTTGCTTCTCTTTGACAACAATTCTAGCAAATTTCAGCTTTTCCAACACGTGAGATGTTTTGGTCTTTTAATGTTAGTATCCACACATCAAATTGAATCAAAGTGGAGAGATCAAGAAGAACATCTAGAAAATTCCAGCATATTCCAGATCAGGGCGTTAAATAGTTTTCTCTCTTTTCCTTTTGGTTTCTTTCATAATCATTGATATGTAATATATTTTTCTTTATGTTTATCATGTTTATGGGTTTCTATATCCCTATTAGAAATTAATTTAGATTTATTTTCTGAATTTATTTCTTGTTGATTTAATACATATTCTAGTGTTTAAGATAATTGTGTATGCTTATACTTGATAATAAATCAATAGGGTAAGTCAAAAGTAACTAAATTAGATTATTCAATGAGAGTTGGCAGTTTAATAGTCTTGCAATTATCTAATTAACAATAATTTGAATAGAGATCTTGTTTGAGAACTTAACTATCTATTAGTTAGCTTCAAATCTAATTGAAAACATTAGGGAAAGTTTTGTTAATCGAGAGGTTGCAGTTATGGAATTTTCATATTCAATTAGGGTTAAATGATTAGATCTTGAGAGAGAGAGTAATCAATACCTTAGGAAATCTAGGATCAAACATATAATTGAATTTACAAGAGTAAGGGAACAAAATAGGGAAAGAATAGTTCCTAAATGCTCAATCTTGATCGATATCAATTTTATTGGTAACTTAACTATTTTATTGTTTACTTATTTCATTTATTTATTTGTTTTACTTTCTGTTATTTATTTTTATTCAATTAAATTTAGTATTACCTTAGATAAATTTAGGATCATATTGTTAGTTATTGCATAATCCTTGTGGCAAAGATACCTTTTAATACTACAATATACTATTACTTGCAAGTATTGAGAGTTTTATTAGATATAAAACCTGCTCAATTTGTTTATGGAAGATCAAGTCCATATGAAGTATATAATGTGCTTTTATTTGGATTATATTTTAATATTAAGTGCAATTTGAATGAGTCTAGAATGTAAATTAATATAATTGGGGTTAGCACTAGATAGAAGTAGCAAGTCATTAGCAAAAGTTAGTTGGAAGATCGTCAATTTTAAGCATTACAGTGGTAAGTGAAGCAAGGTTCTTTAAATATGCTTATGGAGAGCATTTTTGGTAAACATTTCCATGCTAATTGAAAATAAATAAAGGGATAGATGATCCCCTTGTCTCAAGCCCCTAATAGCCTTAAAAGCTATAGATGGTTCCCCATTTATTAAAATGGAGTATGATACAGATGAGATGCATGCTTGATTCTATAACACAAACTGATAAGGGAACCCCATATCCTATAAGGTGTCCAGGATGAAGCTCTAACTAAGTGAGTCAAATGCCTTAGCAAAGTCAATTATGCAAGCACAACTTTTGATCAATCTATTAGAGTTATAACCTCTAAAAATTTCTCGAGTGATGAGAATATTATAACTAATTTTCCAACCATGTATTGTAAGGCCCCAACATATACCACAGAAGCATTATAGTATGTCTAGGGTTAATTAAGAAGTGAACATAAAGAATTAAGTGTATCTAAGCATAGGACATAACATAAAGGTAATTAATTTAAAAGATAGGGGTAAATTGGTAATTTCACAATTTATGCATGGACATGAATAATTATATGTAGGTTATGGACTAGAATGAAATCAATTGATGACTTTATATGCCAATGTGGGAATTAAAGGAAGAAGAAGGACCAAATGTGCAATTTTGCCAAAAATCAACATATGGACCAATGGGATTGAAACATGCGTGTAAGAATATAAACTTCTTGAAGTAGGAAGGGGACTTGTATGGAGTGTTTTAATTCCAAAATTTTCTCTTCTCGGCTCTTTTCTATTCTATCTCCTTAATCACATCATTTTTCATAAGGAATCAAGCTAATCCCAGGTGAAAATCAAGGTAAAAGATTGTGGTTTTTTTTTCTCATATTCATCTTTCTTGCTTTGTTCATGAAGAGATGGAATTATAAGGTTGGATATGGGATTGAGATATGTATTTTTTTGTGTTCTAGTTGGTGAATCAAGCAAAGCCAAAGGGGAAGAGAAGGAAGAGTACTAAAAGAAAAGCTAATTGTCAAATTTCAAGGTTTGGGACTCCACTTAGTTAATTTCTATATTTGTGTAAATTTGAAAGTGCATAAAGATTGATTTGGGAATGGAACGGTTGCTGGAATGGTGATTTGGTGTTACTTTGCATGAATTGGTTGAATATGAGATGAGAGAGTCACGTTTAGTGAAATTCTGTCACTCGAACCAGTCCTATTTTTTTGGCCATAACTTAGGCTAAACACCTCCAAATTGGGTGATTCCAATTGGAAATGGAACTTAAGACATAGAAATAAAATTCTATTGAAGATATCCTGACCTAATTCTGGCTATATGATATTGGAAATTGAGACCGAAAAGGATGACCTGATGTTGCCCCTGTATTGGAGCATGTGATATTTGGCACTTATCTCATGAATAAGAATTCCAAATTGCCTGATCTTTGATGAAATGGAAATTAGGGACATATTAAAACAAATGTTTAGAAGACCTTAAAGCCTAGTTTGAATGTTTTAATAGTGAAAATTACGGAACAAGTTGAGACTACCGTGTTATTTACTTCTGAACTGATTTGTTTGCCTATTTTTAGACCCACCGTCTGCTTAACCCATTTTTCACTATTTTGAGTGCTTTGTTTCTATTTTTCCTTGAATGAACCATATCAGAACCTTTTAATGTTTATGAAAATTTGCAAACACCTAGAAATAAATAAAATATGACTTACCATATTTGAATGAGGGTGATTAAACATTGAAATTTAAAATTGAACATAATGCATACTAAAGAAAATTTATATGTACATAGATGATTTGTATGCATATTCACTGCTTATATGTGTGTAGTATAACTATACAAGTTCACATACTAATTTTTTGAAGATAAATAAGTACAATTTAACATGTTTTATATTTAAATGAGGTATAGGAACTGAAATTATGTGAATGTATCTCAAGAAACATAACTAAACAAAACTTATACAAAATAAATCATACGAGTACTTGTGATTTGAATATTATCCTAATGGTGATAAGTTATGAATTTCATGTATGATCTTAAAAATAGATTTTATGTTTTCAAATGAATATCATGTAATTTGTTAATATATTAATTATGAAATTGGCAAATGATTAAAGAAAATGTTACAGTGCCTGCTTCATTGTCTTAGAGATGGATAGATACGCATGGCTATAGGGTTACAATGCAATTACTACAGTTAACACCACTAGTGTCTTCATTTCGAGACCATAGCGTCTCTACAGTTCAATACCTTTGGGCATCCACAGTTTGATACCTTCGAGTATCTATAGTTCGATGCCTTCGAGTATCCACATTTTGATATCTTCAAATATCCATAGCTCCTATTATCCACACCCATAGGAATGTGAAAGCATAACACAAAAAGGAAATTAAACAATTATAAAAAAAGAGATACAATATAACAATATGAATAATTTGTATTGATCAGCTTTGAAACCAATATTTGGCTTATAAATGTGAATTTAAAGCATATGGTTGAAGCATATTTGCATTATGGACTTTTCTTAATGATGCCATCATTGTTTCCATGAGTTTATGATATTCATGAATGTGTGTGTGCTTAGCAGATGATTGCTGTTAGTGGTCATCAAAACTAAGTGTTCCCAATTAAGATTTCAAGCTTAGCACGGATGCTAATTCGTTTAGGTCTAATTAATAAGAGTAAGGCACAGGGATCTTTTGTAAGGACCAAGGCCAAATGTTATAAATAAAAGTACTTTTGGATGTGTCTTTTGATTAAAGAATGGTTTTATATGTATGAAGGAAATTGTAGTTTCTTAACAGTTTGTAATTAAGAATTTAAGTTATGTATAATATCTCTTTTGGATTACGATATTAATGTAATGATATAATACTAATTTTAAATCATATTGTTAAGAGATATGAAATTTTGTAATATGTACATGTACAATATTAAATAGAATTGTATGCCATAAACGTATGTACAAGAATTTTGGGTACTATGTTTACGGGTGGTTGTAGGTTTCATATAGGGGTGTTACATTTTGTGGTATCAGAGCCACAGTTTACACAATTCTGGCCAATAAGAGTCTAGTGATGGAGAGACCTCGTGAAACTTATGAGGAGTTAGCTGATAGTGTGATGGGGAGAGATCAATCAATTGTGGGTCCTCTTGAGCCTCCAAGGGGTGAAATGTTGGTACCGTCAACACCTGGGGAGATGTTTCTAAAGCTCTCCCATGATACGATGAGATTGATGGATAGAATGTTATCAGTAGATCAACTAGCCTATGATATATATGTGACTAGTTCATTGGACCATAGTGTATATATCAATAGAGTGCATAGAGATTGTCGTATTATGATAGATGGAAAACAGTTTGTTGCTAATCTAATAAAGCTACTCTTACATAAATTTGACTTGATTTTGGGCATAGATTTGTTTGTCCAAACATCAAGCTATAGTTGATTGTGGGTTGACAGTTGTGTTTAAAGATTCTAATGGTTCAAAAATAGTGGTACATGGTATTTTTTCTAGTTCTTTGACTAATGTAGTTTCAACCATGCAAGCATGACGAATTCTTAGAAAAAGTTATGAGTATTTGGTTTTCATATTTGATTCAAAAAGGGAAAAGGTGAACTTACGGTAGCAAATATGTTTTCTAACGTGTTTTTAGAAGGGTTACTAGGTTTGCCTCTCGATAGGGAAGTAGAATTACCTATTGAAATTGTAACTAGTACTATTCATATTTCTAGGGCACTTTATAAAATGGCTCATACAGAGTTAAAACCCAGTTACAAGAACTTTTGGATAAGGGTTTTATCTGGCCTAGTGTGTCATCATGGGGAGCACCAGTCTTTTTAGTCAAGAAAAAGGATGGCACCTTACAAATGTTTATAGACTATGGATAGTTGAACAAGGTAGCTTTAAAGAATAAGTATCCATTACCCATAATATAAGATTTGTTTAATCAGTTGAAAGCCGCAGGAGTGTTCTCTAAGATTGATTTACAGTCAGGTTACTACCAGTTTCAAGTAAAAGATGTAGATGTTTCGAAGACTCCATTCAGGACTCGATATGGACACTATAAGTTATTAGTAAAGGCTTTCAGGCTAACTCATGCACCGGCTGCTTTCATGGATTTGATGAATAGGGTGTTTAGACCTTACTTAGACCAATCTGCTGTGATATTTGTAGATAATATATTGGTCTATTCAAGGAATGAAGAGGAACATGCTCAACATTTAAGAATTGTGTTACAGACTTTAAGAGAGACGTAGCTATTTGCTAAAATGAGAAAATGTGATTTTTGACTAAAGGAAGTTTCTTTCCTTAGGAATATCATCTCTTTGGAAGGTATCGTGGTAGATCCCAGTAAAATTGAGATGATTGCCAATTGAAAATCGCCTTAGAATGTGACAAAAGTGAGAAGTTTTCTTAGCTTAGCTAGTTACTATCAGCGCTTTGTCAAAGGATTCTCAGTAATTGCTTCTCTAATCACAAAACTACTTTGAAAAGGTACAAAGTTTGGATGGAATGATAGATGCTAACTAAAGCTCCAAAGCAATTAAAAAAGATGCTCACTAAAGCTCCAATGCTAACTAAGCTAACTCCAAGCAAAGAGTATGTCAAGCACATTGATGCTTGCTGGAATGGTTTAGGTTATGTATTGATGTATGATGGGAAAGTGATGGCTTATGCCTCGAGACAATTAAAGCCATATGAATAGAACTACCATACATATGATTTAGAATTGGCAGTAGTGGTGCTTTCATTAAAAATCTGGCAGCATTACTTATGCGGGGAAAGATGTAGGGCATACACGGATCACAAGAGCCTCAAACACCTACTCACACAGAAGTAGCTAAATTTAAGGCAATGGCGTTGGATAGAATTGTTTAAAGACTATGATTGCATAGTTGATTACCACATGGGGATAGCTAATGTGGTAGTAGATGCTTTGAATAGGAAGTTTATTTCAGCTCCATCATTACCACATAGTAAATGGAGATTTGTACCAGATGGAGCTTTGATAGCCTAGTTAAAAGTGCATCCTAACATAAGACAGATGATAGTACATGCACAAAAAAAACGATGCCAAATTGCAACAAATTGTACAAATGTTACAAGAAGGGAAACAAACGGATTTTTTAGTGAAAGATGACAAAAGTCTGTACTTCAAAATTAGACTATATGTAACGAAAGTAAAGGACTTAAAGAAGAAGTTATTATATTAAGCCCAAAATATTGTGTTCACTATGCATCCTAGGGGTAACAAGATGTACCAGGACTTGAAACAACATTACTGATGCCCAGGAATGAAGCATGATGTAGTAGACTATGTGTCCAAGTGTTTAACTTGTCAGTAGGTGAACGCTAAACGTCAAGTCCCACTTAGATTCTAAATCCTATTCCAATTCCATTTTGGAAATGGGATAATATCATAATGGACTTTGTAACAAGTCTACCCCTCACACAAAGAAAGCATGATGCGGTATGGGTTATAGTGGACAGGCTCACCAACTCAGTTCGCTTTATACCTGTTTTACCTGACTATTCTATAGATCGGTTAGCTGAGTTATATGTGAACAAGAATATTCGGCTATATGGAGTCCTATTGTCAATTGTTTCTGATCGAGACCCACGATTTACATCGTGATTTTAGAAAAGCCTGTAAGCAACTTTGGGTACTCGATTGAGCTTTAGCACAACTAGGCAATCTAGGACAGTTATACAGTTGCTGGAAGATATGCTTAGAGTAGGTGTTATGGAATTTCTAGGCAGTTGGGATAAATACATTCTTTTGATGGAATTTGCCTAAAAAATAGTTTTTAGTCCAGTATAGGCATGGCACCATATGAAGCATTATATGGCAGAAAATGTACAACCTCAGTTTGTTGGATAGAATTAACTAAGAATAAGATGATTGGGCCTAACATAGTCAACAACATAGAGGAGACAGTGAGGCTTATTCAACAAAGATTGAAGGCTACAAGTCATAGACAAAAATCATATGCTGACTTGAAGAGGAAATATATTGAATATGTAGTAGGTGGCGAAGTTTTCTTGAGAGTTTCACCTAGATTCAGGAAAAAAGGAAAACTTAGTCTAAGATTTATAGGTCCGTATGAAATCCTTCAAAGAATTGGATTAGTGGCATATAATTTGTCTCTTCCTATGTAACCATCCAAATTGTATGATGTATTCCATGTCTCAATACTACAAAGATACCAATGAGAAGAATCACATATATTACGGGTATATGAAATAAAGGTCCAACCAAACTTTTCATATGATGAATAGTTGAAGGAAATCTTGGCTAGAAAAGTGAGACAGTTAAGGAATAAGCAAATTCCCCTTGTAAAGGTGCTCTGGCAACATCATGGCGTTAACTAGGCAACTTGGGAACCTGAATCGATGATGAGAACTTTGTACCTGTAGCTATTCATTACACGTATGAATTTTGATGACAAAATTATTTTTAAGGGGCGAGAAACGTAAGGAACCAACATAGACCTAAGAAGGATTATAATATGTCTAAGGGGTATTAAGAAGTGAACATAAAGAATTAAGTGTATAGTAAGGGACATAATGGTAATTAATTTAAGAGACAAGGCTAAATAGGTAATTTCTTCATTTAGGTATAGACATGAATAATTATATGTGAGTTATGGACTAGAATGAAATTAATTGATGAATTTATATGCCAATGTGGGAATTAAAGGAAGAAAAAGGACCAAATGTGCAATTTTTTCGAAAAACAACATATGGACCAATGGGATTGAAACATATGTGTAAGACTAGAAACTTCTTGAAGTGGGGAGAGGGACATGTATGGAGTGTTTAACTCCAGAATTTTCTCTTCTCACCTCCTTTCCATTCCATCTCCTTAATCACATCATTTTACATAAGGAACCAAGCTAATCCTAGATGAAAATCAACGTAAAAGTTTGTGGGTTTTTTTCTCATCTTCATATTTCTTACTTTGCTCATGACGAGCTGGAATTATAAGGTTAGATATGGGATTGAGATATGTTCTTGTGGTGTTCTAGTTGGTAAATCAAGCAAAGCCAAAGGGGAACAGAAGGAAGAGTACTAAAAGAAGAGCTAAATGGAAAATTTCAAGGTTTAGGACTCCACTTAGTTAACTTTTGTATTTGTGTATATTTAAAAGTGTAAAATGATTGATTTAAGCATGGGATGGTTGCTGGAATAGTGATTTGGTGTTACTTTGCATAAATTGGTTGAATATGACAAGAGAGAGTGATGTTTTGTGAAATTCTGTCTTAGGTTCTCAATTCACTCAAACCAATCTTATTGTTTTGTCCATAAATTGGCCTACAAACCTTCAAATTTGGTTATTACAATTGGAAATGGAACTTAATACATAGAACCAAAATTATATAGAGTAGACCCAAACCTAATTCTGGCCATAAGAAATTGGAAATTGAGATTGAAAATGATGACCTGATGTTGCCCTTGTATTGGAGCAGCTTGTGATGTTTGGTACTTATATCATGACTTAGAAGTCCAAATGGCCTTATCTTTAATGATATGGAAATTAGAGACATATTAAAACAAATATTTAGAAGACCTTAAAGCCTAATTTGATTGTTTTATATGTGAAACTTGCTAAACAAGTGGACACTTTCGTGTGATTTACTTCTAGACTGATTTGTTTGCCTATTTTTAGACCCACCATGTGCTTAGCCCATTTTGCAGTATTTTGAGTGCTTTGCTTCCATGTTTCTTTCACTGAACCATACCGATGCCTTTTCTAATGTTTATGAAAATTTGAAAGCACCTTGAAATAAATGAAATAAGACTTACCATATTTGAAAGGGGGTGATTAAACATTGAAATTTAAGATTGAACATAATGCATGCTAAAGAAAATTTACATGTACATAGATGATTTATAAATGCATATTCATTGCTTCTATGTGTGTAGTATGACTATACAAGTTCACATACTAATTTTGTGGAGATAATTAAGTGCAAATTAACATATTTTATATTAAAATGAGGTATAGGAATTTATAAAATAGAATTATGTGAATGTACCTCGAGAAACATAACTGAACAAAACATATACAAAACAAATCATACGAGTACTTATGATTTGAATGCTATATTAATGGTGATAAGTTATGACTTTCATGTATGAACTTGAAAACAGATGTTTTCAAATGAATATCTTGTGATTTGTCTATATATTAATTATGAAATTGGCAAATGATTAAAGAAAATGTTATAGTGCCTGCTTCATTTTCTTAAAGATGGACAGGTAGGCATGCCTATAATGTTACAACAAAACTGCTATAGTTTGACACCACTGGTGTCTTCATTTCGAGACCATAGCGTCTTTATAGTTCAATACCTTCACGTATCTAAAGTTTGATGCCTTTGGGTATCCACAGTTCGATATCTTCAGATATCCACAGCCACAAGAATGTGCAAGCCTAATATAAAAAGGAAATTAAATAGTTATAAATAAGAGATATAATATGACAACATGCATAATTTGTATTAATGAGCTTTGGAAACCATAATTAGCTTATAAATGTGAATTTACAGCATATGGTTGAAGCATATTTACATTATGTGCTTTGTTTAATGATGCCATCATCGTTTACATGAGTTTATGATATTCATGAATGTGTGTGTGCTTGGCGGATGATTGTTGTGAGTGGTCATCCAAATTAAGTGTTTCCCTACTAAGCTTTCAAGCTTAACACGAGTGTTAATCTGTGTAGGTCTAAGTAATAGGAGTAAGGCATAGGGATCATCTACAAAGACCAAGGCTAATCGTTAGAAGTAAAAGTACCTTTGGATGTGTCTTTTGATTAAAGAATGGTTATATATGTAATGAAGGAAATTGTAGCTTCTTAACAGTTTATAATTAAGAATTTAAGTTATGTGTAATATCTCTTTTGGATTACCATATTAATGTAATGATATAATACTACTTTTAAATGATATTGTTAAGGGATATGAAATTTTATAATATGTGCATGTGTAGCATTGAATAGAATTGTATGCCATAAATGTATGTACATGAATTTTGGGTGCCATGTGTGGGGGTGGTTGTAGGTTCTGTATAGGGGGTGTTACATGTATAAAATCATTCTAAGTAGGATAAATAATCTCCTCTAAAAGTTTCTTTATCCTATTTGTAATAATTTTGAAACACTTTTCTAAATATGATTTCAACATGATATGGAATGAAAGTCATTGATATTTAGTGTGTTCGAAGATTTGGGAAGACAAAATTATGTCTTGTTCATCTCAAAGAACATTCTGACACTGTGGAAAAATTCTTTGATTTCCCTAGTTACCATATCTCCTATTATTTCCCATGTTTGTTGTAGGAACCTATTGTTGAATCCATCAGGGCCAGGTTATAGGTTGAAGGAGAACAAGGTAGCTTTAATCTCCTCACTATTGATCTCCTTCAATATATCTATATGTGCATGTGTAAGGCAAGCTCCACCAAGTTTATTTCTAATCTCCTCAAATGGGGGAATTTTGGAAGAGTTAGATCTTAGTAAGCTTTTATAGTGATCCTAAGCTAAACATTTCAATTCATTTTGAGTTTTATTTGTTCTCCTTTAATTGTCCTAGAGATTGAGGATCCTATTGTTGCTCCTCTTAGCCTAGATGCAATTATATTAGTATTTGGTCTTTTTATCTCCCTTTTTGAGCCAAAGCATTCTATATTTTTTGTCTCATCTAAGTCTTAACTACTAAGTGTACTCTTATATAAAGTTTTCTTCTAGTTTTTTGAGCTTGATATCACCAAGGTTAGACATGAGCTTTCCTGAAAAGACAATAGAGATGTTAAATATTTGGTTTTGATTGCTTGCATCGAATTATTTTTTCTTTTTGCAATTAGAAGGATTTAGCTTTAATGACCTTAAAATTTTGCATACATTGGAAGGCTTCAGATCTCCTTTGAGAGACTGTAGGTCCCTTCAAAACTGCTTCTCTAAACCCTGTAATGTTTAAAATAGTATTGAAGATTTTGAAAGCCGATTTCCTTATATTGGGATAATTGTCCTCCAAGATAGTAATAGGAAAATGATATGAGGTATGGTGTTTCCCAAAATAAGCATAGTTATGGGGAAAAGTGATTAGCGAACTGGAATTCACTAAAAACTTATCCAATTTCTTTTGTAAGCTATAATCTCATGCTTGTTTATTGCACCAAGAAGGTGTTACTAATATATTTGCAGTATGCCAGTCCTATATCCTAAGTGAGGCTTTGAAGTTCAGTAAAATTATTTCTAGTGCTCCTACTACTGCCTCTAATTTCCTTAAGGGATAAAACATAATTGAAATCCCTAACTATAGCCTAAGACTTAAAAAAATTTGCATGTAAGGCCCTCAATTCTCTTCATAAGTATTTTCTCTAGAATTCCCAATTGGAAGCATAAATAGTAGTAACGGATAAAGGGGCATAATTTGTAGATCTAATTAGCTCACATTGTAAAAATTGATAAGTACAAACTAACTAACAAGTTGTTATGTAATGGGATCAAAAGATAGAATTAACCATCTAATGATGTTAAACAATTACAGAGTGAGCGTATATGTAAATTGAAAGGAAAACGAAAGGTATTTTAGCATGTCAGAATCATATAGACATTAGGTTATCTAATTCCTCAAAAGTACATCTGTTAAGTAACCTTATGGATTGTTCACTTTAAACACCCTTTTATATGTTATTCACTTGAAATTTTTCTTTAGCTTGCATATAATTCATGTAAATTTGTATATACATGTTTTTTCTTGTTATTATACAATATAAAAATGAATTACAATTCATTAATTAAAGATAAAAAGTATTTTTTGTCTTAGTAATTTATATGATATATTGCCCTTATATCCATTACCCAGTCACCTATGCTTCTTTGACTCTCACAACTTTCACTTATTAAAGGCAATTTACTAGTAAAATTAATGTATTACAATCATATTTGTGTCTTTAATTTTTTTTCTAATGAATTTTCCCATACTCTCCTTTGGTTCTAATTGGGTTATCTTCTCTTATATCTTCATTTTCCAAAAGGCTAATTATTTCTCTAGATTCAACATTGGCTTGTATAATAAATCACTAATGTGTGACCTTATTTCATAGAATTTTTATTGTTAGGTGCAGATCTCTTTGTATACACAATTGTTTTTAGGTGCAAGTCTCTTTTAGTATATTGATCCTTCGAGAACACAATCACTTTTGTGGTGAAAGGACACTACATTAGACTCCACATATTATATTCCAAGTTAGAAAAAAACATTAAAAATATTTGATATTTTTAGTGTTGTCGATCGTTGTCTCGTGATTATTTTTGAATCATGTTAAACATTTTAGGGTGCGTTTACTTTCAGAAAACAGTTTTTTGTTTTCTATCTTGATTTTTTGCATATATTTTCAATTTTCATTTTCAGTGGAAAATTGTTGAAAACATGTTTACTAATTAATATTGAAAAAATTATTTTCTAAAATTGTAAATTGCAAAACATGTTTACTAAAATTG
>JAOSBM010164494.1:0-10947 GCA_027568955.1 Erythroxylum tenue | reverse complement strand
CAGGTTCTACTGATCTTTGCTTAATGTATGAGAAAGGTAAAGATTTCAGGTTAATTGGCTACTGCGATGCTGATTACGGCGGAGATAGGATTGATAGAAAGAGTACGAGTGGAGGATGTCACTTCCTTGGCCACAACCTCATTTCCTGGTCGAGTAAGAGGCAAAACTCAATTGCTCTATCAACTACAGAAGCTGAGTATATGTCAGCCGCAAATTGCTGCTCACAGACGTTGTGGATCAAGTACCAGTTGGAAGATTACTCAATACAAGAAGAACAGATCCCAATCTTATGTGACAACACAAGTGCTATCAATCTGTCAAAGAACCCAATACAACATTCGAGGGTGAAACATATCGAAGTTAGACACCATTTTCTACGAGACTACGTTTAGAGGAAGATCGTAAGTCTACAATTTGTTGAGATGAACTATCAATAGGCAGATATCTTCACCAAACCATTGAGTGAAGAAAGATTCAGAGAAATCAGACGAAACTTGAACATGGTGATGTTGAGCGATCAACTGTCTGACATGTCATGACCCATATGGTCCTCCTAGTTAAGAAGATAAAGAGTCGTAAAAGTTCAAGGTAACAGTAACAGTAAGTTACAGACAGTAACTTCTGTCATAAGGAAGTTTTGGAGGGAAAAGCTTCTCAACACCTTGAGAATACCACCAACTCTAGAACACTCTTAAAATACCCTGACATCGACTTTTGAAGAACTCTTAACAACACTTTACATTACTCTGTTTTGATTTCAAACCCTCCTTGCTCACACTCTCAACTCTAGAATACAGAATCACCTCTGTGAAAAACACATTTTTGTGATTAATTCTTTGTTGAATACCCTACCAAATGAAATAATCAATGACTAGTGGAAGACTTGTTGATTTCGAGTCCTTGAAGAATGATCAAATGGATATCGAACCGGAGATTGTAGCAGCCTGTTGGAACAACTTCTTTTAGATAAATGAGACAGTCTACATGAATGAGGTCTACGATTTCTGGAAGAACGTTGAGGTAGTTAAAAATACTCTAGTATCAGTTGTGGATAGATTGTCGGTCATCGTGACACTGAAGGGAATCAAGAAGGCTACTGAGTGTCCATGCGTTGGAGTAAAGCTTGCTGATAAAGCTAGATGGATGAATCAAGCTAGTATGGAGGAGATTCAGATTAATCGACAATTATATGGATGTAATGACCCAAAGGAGAAGAGGGGTTCAAGTCTTGTACCGAAGGCTAGGGTTCTACATTCGTTACTTTTTCATTGTGTTATACTAGGAGCAGGATCGAGGAATCTGGTGATGACTTTAGATGAGCAGTGTTTATTTCATGTACTCAATCGCCAGCCAATAGATCTTCCATATCTGATTCTTCATTATATGGTTAAGTCGAAGAAAGACACAACTACTCTACCATATGGAAAGATGTTGACAAGAATTTTTAGAGATTCTGGAATTCTCCTTGAGAGAGGGAACAGGATGAAGATAAACATCAAAAGCGTTATTAATTCTACAACTATCAGTAGAATGCGCTTGAAGAATCTGAAAAGAGAAGAAATAGAATCTAAGACGATAGCAAGGATTGAAGGGGAGCGTACTATCAAGCAAAGTCTGAGTGAAAAAGTGACTCCCACAAGGAAATCAAAATCTCAATCCATCGGAAGAATGCCTACAGCAAGTTTGAAGAAATCGATAGAAGATGTAATAAAAGAAAAAGTGATTTCTCAAAGTGAAGGAAGCCAGGTATGCCAGATAGAGACTCAAGTGACCTTAAAAAGAAAAGGCGAGGCACTCCTTTCGTAGAAACCATAAAAAGAGAAAAGGTCACCTAGAGTAAAAACTCTGCGTCAACAAAAAGAAAAGAAAGGAAAAGAATTGACTCAAAGTGGAGATTCTGGAATCAAAGCACCGCAAGCAACTAGGTCTTTAGTCTCAATTTTGAAGGAAGATTCAGCAAAATTGGCTAAAGAGACTAAGATAAAAAGGAAGTTGGATTTTGAGAAGAATAAACCCCAACCTCAACAACAACGTCCTAGGTTGATTGAAGAGAGTAAAAGGCAGAAAATCAGTCATAAAAAGAGCACTCCAACTGCTGTTCAAACGAAAAGGCAAGTTGAACACAGCCCAGCACAGGTCAATCCGTTTCAACAAATGAGAAAAGAGGATTTGAAAATGAAAATCATTGAAGAAGTTGAACTTGTCCAGAGTAGTAGCTCTATAATCATAAGAGAACCCCTAAAAAGGTTAGTCAAGGTTCAAATTGAACCAATTGTGGTAAATAGTCGCTCTATACATCTGTTGAATGATGGAGAGAAAAGGATGTATAGTGTTCTGCATGATGAAAGATCAGAACCATACCCAACACAGATGACTACTCAGAAGTATACTATTTATCCACACACAAAAAAGGACTGTGATAAAGATTGTCCTTGACATGCAACCTCTACCACACATTGTTCGCAATGTAGAAAAGGAGAAGATGAAGATGTATCCAGATGGGATATAAGTGATCTGACAGAAGATCATATTGTAGAAGAAGTGAGAAACATAGATGCAACATGTTATGCAGCTCATTAGAGAGGAATTTTTGTTTCCCACTATATTTCAAAGGCATCAAGAAGTAATTGTGGACGTGTCACCACTGAGGAAACTTCTCAGGTAGTTGGGCGAATTACAGAAGGGCAGTACAGATCCATCAGAATTGGAGATGTTAGTTTCAAAATAGAGACTCTTGTGCACTTAATTATGCACATTAGACCCTTGAGTTCTATATCTTCAATTGGAGATGTCCTACACCTATTTGGAAAACAAGTTCTAAGACTACCCAGTTCAGATGATCTTAATCTCCCTGAACCAAACTTAGCCTTCAAACCTCCTATGTTTACAATCATTAAATCGGATGTCATACCTTCAGAATCATATGCTACTACTATTGGTTTTGAAGAAGCACAGCACAAAGTTGATGCAGCCTCAATCGAAGAAATTCAAGACAAGGTTGATGATTTGTGTGGTTCAATGGGTGACTTACAAGAGGAAGTAGCTAATATACGACAAGACCTCAAGTCACTCCGAACTGAAATGAAGGAAATGTTTTCTGAAATAATGAAGCATCTGCGGTCATGATTTTTGATCAATAACAAATAGGGGGAGAAAGAAGAAAATGAGAAAGATAAGGGGAGAAGAAGAGAAGAAAAGAAGGAGAAGAAGAGAAGAAGAGAAGAAGAAAAAGAGACGAAGATAGAAGATAAAGTTTACAATTTTTTCAATTGTATATCGCCTTATAAATAATACTATCTTTCTAAATATGATTATTTATTATCATAAAAAAGGGGAGATTGTTAAGTCAAAATGACTTTACGATTAATAATTTTGATGAAAATCAAATAATAATAATATTAGAAAGTGATGAACCATTTTGGTAGGGCTGAAGGAAACTAAGACGGAAGCAGCAGAAGCCAAAATGAGTCGAAGCAGCGGAAACCAAAGTGAGACAGAAGCAGAAGTCAAACTAAGATGAAGCGCAACAAACTAAGACAAAAACGGAGCAAAACTAAGACGCAAAGAAAGTAAGACGAAGTAGAGCAAAACTAAGACGAAGCGTATGAAAGTAAGACAAGGCGGAGCAAAACTAAGACACAAAGAAAGTAAGACGAAGTGGAGCAAAACTAAGACGCAAGAAGTAAGACGCAGCAGAAACTAAGACGAATGAAAATGAGACGAAGCAGAAGAGAAAATGAGACAGTAGAAAAACTAAGATGAAGAACCGATACTACGTCAGATAGTTAATCAGTTTGAGTTAGTTACAGAACTCAACTGAATAACTGTTTCTTCAAAGAACAAGAAACAAGAAGAAAGAAGCGGTTATCAAGAAGCAATTGAAGACAATGGCTATAAATACGAGTCGGAGTCGAAGACAAAAAAGTTAGAGATTTTAGAGATTTTACCATGAGAGATTTTATTTGAGAATCACTGTATTCATTGTGCAAAAATTTAGAGATTTTAGAAATTGAGAAGGGGATTGTTTTCAAGAAAAAGGATACACAATTCAACACCCCCACACCCCTCTTCTTATGTATTTTGTGTATTGAACATTAAGGCTATACTAATGCGTGATTTACTTCAACACACACATGCGCGCACGCTCGCGTGCGCGCACACACACACATATCACATATCAAGTTTTTGGAGCCATTGCTAGGGATCAAAATATTAGGAAAACTTTATTAAATAAAAATAATTAGAGAGTTGTAGACTAATAAATTAAGTGGAGATATCAATTTTTTCTTTTCTCGTTCTTAGAAAAACCCTAAGTGACGTTTAGACAGCAAAGATTTTGAGGAGCCACCAAACATTATAAGCCTTAGCTATGTGCCTAATCTTTAAATTTGTCCTCTAATTTGAAATTTCTTTAAATCAAGCTCCATTATGTCATTTCCTTTTGCTTGTATTCATAATAATTTTCGTTTCTAAGATACCCTAGTCATTATCATTCATTGATTACACATTCCATATAGTTTGTTCTTAGCTCATCATTTTTTTCATTTGTCTCCTCCAAACTTTGACACACTCATAAAAAAAACTAATAGTTCCCCATGCACAAACCCACCCCCATCGTCCCTCTGATTGGAAAAAAAAACATAGCACATTCTTAATCATGCTCGTATCTACTATATAAAGGAAAGAAGTTAGCAAAAGAAAATAGGGATATACTCTTAGTAATAGGGGCCCCTCGCTTTCAATTGTTGAACATTCATTATTAACATATTTTTAAATATTTTAATTTTTATATTATGAAATTAAATCAACATTAGTTGTCTCTTCTTATTTTCTATTTGTTATGGAGATATACGAGGAGGATTGATTGTTGTCTTCTCTAATATCCTTGTAGAAGAGTATAGGTAATTGGACTTATAATTTTGTACTATTGCATAAATAAAATGTCGATCCCATAAGGATAAAGCATGTTCTAATCCTCTTTTTTATCTAGATAATAATTAAAAGTGTTTATTATATTATTTATTTTAACTAAATTTGTCTCTATTACAAATTAATTACTTGAAAACTAAATTAATTGCACTCATAATTGATGAGTAATATAATTGTAAGAAAAACATAGATCCTATGAGAAAGTTAAATGGATCTAAAAAATTCACCTAGTACTAACTAATCTAAAGAATTAATAATGATAACTGATTGATTGTTAATTTATAAATAAAATAAAATAAAAACCTAACCATAGAAATAACTAATAGAATCAAAACTAAGGAACTAATCAAATAAAGAAATATGTGATAATTAAGGTTTAGTTAATTACTTCCAATAGTATTTATCTTTACCAAGCTAACACCATTATAATAAAATAAACTTAGAATATATTTATCAACTGGATTGGAAAAAGTTCTTAAAATATGAAATTGCACTCTCTTAAGTTACAACAACCTATTTCTAATTAGTTAACCTATATTTATCTTTACCAAGCTAACACCATTTTAAATACATTAAGTCATACGAATTTTCATGAAATGATTCACCTTAACACTAAAGAGCTCATATAATTATATCATTAACACCTTATTCAACCACTTTTCAAAGATAATAATTAGGATTTTTCCTATCTAAAATTATAAAATAGTTATTCATAAATCATGTTTGGACTAACAAAAATAATAGACAAAATATATGTCATTATGGTACAGGGAAATCTAGATGAAAATATTATATTTTAGACATCTTGATATGTTAAGATGATATCTAATCTTGTTTCTCTAATGATATGAATTTGAAATTGAACTTCAGAGGGTTGGTATACCTCTTGGCATTTAACCCTAAATTTCTAATCAAAGAGTGATGAAAGAATAAAAGACATATAAAATTAGGTTTTTTGCATTTTAAATACATTTTACTTGCTTGAGGCATGCTTTAGTACATAGCCATGTCCTAGATTATGGATTACTCTATTTCTTTTAAGGAGGGACACAAACTCTAGCATGTTATACTCTAGAAAATTGATCCATTTGTTTCTTTTCTAGGCATGGACAAGGATTAAGACATGAATATGTATTAGGGTGTGGTCCCTCTTTACACTTTCCCTTCGTAACATAGTGTCTCTTCATGTAAAATTCTAGGCCATGTCATCCTCTACATATAGTCCATATTGGAAATGAATTGGCACATAGGTGTATGCCAAATTATGTTAAAAACTATGTTTTCCTGTATGTTTGCTTGAAATGTCCTCCAATTGTTGATAAATCTCATCCTAAAGTCAAATATTCTCAATTACTTGAAAATATAACAAAAATTAAGTAAACAAGTTAATTTAGCAT
The DNA here is from genome assembly GCA_027568955.1 of Erythroxylum tenue. Taxonomy (NCBI): domain Eukaryota; kingdom Viridiplantae; phylum Streptophyta; class Magnoliopsida; order Malpighiales; family Erythroxylaceae; genus Erythroxylum; species Erythroxylum tenue. The sequence goes on along the minus strand of JAOSBM010164494.1, from coordinate 4,621 downwards.
GAAACCAAAAAAAATAATGAAGAAAATATATGCTTTTTTTTGGCATATCAATATGATCGATTATCCTAATTCTAAATTAGACTAAATAGATTAAGTTACCATGTACATGATTTATATGTATTGCACTACTTGTATACAATCTTTTTTTAAAGAGGAAATCAGACATTGACATGCCTATGTTCTAGGATGTGTATCATATTGTTTCTCTTTAATCTCTAACTTAACTATATATGAGGCTTTGTCTTCTACACCAGAGTTCCATATAAGAACACACCACTGCACATAAATGTGTTCCATGCCATGTCTTATCTTCTTTCCATCTACTTACACAAGCTCCAACACACCTGTGTATGATACTACGTTCAGTAAGGTTGTATTTTCTTCTTCTTCTTTTTTTGCATAAAATCCTTGATTCTTTAACCAACATCATTATCAAGTAACACCTCTATAACTACCAAATACATAACCTAAAACTAATTAAATTAAAGTAGTTTTGATAGAAAATATAGTAAAATACTAAGTCAAATATATTTATAATACATGCATATAAATTAACTTGACACTTATTTTTTTTCTTTTCTTCAATTAAGTAAAGCTAGAAAACTATCAACCTAAGTAAACTTTAATTTCAAGAATATTTAACAATTTAATTAAAATAGATAGGAGTGATCCATATATGCTTAAACAAATCTTAATCAAGTTTTTATGTTTCTAAATACTTACACTACTTTTTAATTTAATGTCAACCTAACATAATAATCTTCCAAATATCAAGCTAATATAAACAATTTTACCTTATATATAAAATAAACATAAAACAAGTAAAGAGGATAGAAAAATAAGTAATTAGCAAATCATCTTGAAAATAAGGTAATGTAATTATTTTTAAACTTTTATGGAGCATGGTAATCTTATTTGAAATGTCATCCTAACCTTTTGACTCGATAGTAAATACCTTATCATGAATGCCTTCAATTACTTAGGTTACAATTTCAAATGACTACTACCACTACTCATAATTTTAACCTATTACTTCCATTAAATTCATCATATAATTTATTAATGGGTTAATTTCCAAAAAAGTTCAAACTTGTGTCAAAATTTTAATTATAGCCTGAACTTTGAAAAGTAGTAATAAAATGGTCAAAATTTCAATTCCTTTTAATTCTAACGCGAACTCCAGAAAGTAGCAATAAAATGCCCAAAGTTTCAATTCTTTTCAATTCTAGCCCAAACTTCAAAAAGTAGCAATAAAATGCTTAAAGTTTAAAATTTTTTCAATTCTAACTCGACGTTAATGTTTTCGTTAAGATTATTGATGTGACTTGCCATGTGTTTCAGAAACCTTAACTATTAATACATGTCAACTAAAATTAACACAACAAATGAAGATTAATGAAACAACGTCATTTAATCACATAATTAAAATGAAATCATTGTTTAAAAATGATCTAAATCAGATTACGTAGCCCCGACGACCTTATGCTTTGATTTCAGTTTTTTCTTTCGTTTTCAGTTTGTTCTGTCAAAGCCTTTACCTTTCAATTTTCAAATTACACAGCCCCGATACCCTCACACTAAGGGCATCAGGGGAATGAACTATAAACGATGAGCTTATTGATGCAATACGTTGTAATGCGAGAGTAGTTTAGGGCCCCAAAAGAACAAACAGAAAATAGAGGGCTGAAGCATCAGGAGAACAATAGATAACATCGGGCTAAAATTGAAGAAAATTAAAAGTTTGGGCATTTTATTGCCAATTTTTGAAGTTTGGGCTAGAATTAAAAAAATTGAAAATTTGGGCATTTTATTATTACTTTTTAAAGTTTAGGCTATAATAGAAAAATTGACGAAAGTTTGATCTTTTTGTGGTAATCAACCCTTTATTAATTATCAAACTTTGTTCATATTTTTTTTTCTCAAACATATCAATTCAAAATCAATACGGAACACTTGGACACTTACTAAGATAAAGTATAAAATTAAATCATATTAAAATCATGTATATGGTACATAGTTCAATTCAAGCATCATTCTTAAAATCATTCGGTTATTTTTGAACTAAACTACTCATTAGTGAACATATCCATTAACCTAAAAGAGTTAAATTACAAAGTAATTTAAATGTCCTTAATGAATCACGTTAATTTTCATTGTTTATTTTCTTGGAGTTATAACTTGCAAACTTAAATTCAATTGGATTGAAAAACTAGAAGAGTATTTCCTATTCAACTATGGTTCACAATAAACCCCTCCCCAATACTTAAATCATATATTATTCCTATAGACCAATGTAAAGAACAGAGAATAGATAAGCAATATGCCATTTGTGGAGAAACAAAAGTAAATAAAAATAAAAAAAACTTCTTTAAACCATGTAGTGAATGTTGCTTTATTTAATTTATTAAGATAAATTAAGAATAACTGAGTACCTTGAAAGAAAAAAACAATATAAACAAAAAGAAAAAAATACAAAAGATACTCAAAAAAAATAAGTAATAATACTAAATGGAAGAAAATGACATAAATAATAATTAGATAGGTTAAAAGAACATAAGAATAAATGAAAATTAAAGACAACAAACAAAAAAAAGAAATAATAGATCATATCCTTTATGCCATCATGATCACTATCTTTATTTTATTCCACTAAAGGTGACAATGATGAAGAAGTCAGGGGTCACACTTTAAATAAAAAATTGTTAAAAATAACCATTCATACTCACTTCCAACCTATACTTCTAAAGTTCTTCGTTAACGAGGAGTTATTGTTGCTCTTGTAGCATTTAAAGGATTTTGATCTACTTTCAATCTAATCTATAACTTATCTTTTGGATTCTCTCCCATATTAACTATTGAGGTGATAGTTATACATTTTTAAGCTCCAATACCCCAGCCTCTTTTTTCTTAGTAGTTAGTGTGGCTACTTCTCTTTCCTTTCTATCCCCTTCACCTTTGCACTTGGAGTAACTCCGGTTAACTTACCACCCTTGTGACTGAAAAAAATATACCCTCCCCTAACCTTCTTCATTAAGCCCATAAATCTCATATCTTCTAGGTTAAGGTTATGCATCTCATATATTACAATCATCTATTAAAGAATATGGATTACCTATAGATTTTAGTGAGGCAGTTGAGATATAAGTATGCACATAACAATATCCTATAATCTAAATATTTGGAAAAATAGTGCCAAAGTTAAAGGGTAACCTTTACTATGCATTATAAATAAAATAGGTTTTATAGGGATATCATCCACGTACTTTTCCTTTTAATAACAATAATAGGGCCAATAACCTAATTAAACTAACGTACAATATACAAGGTAATGATAATGATTTAGGTTTAAATAGGGAAATAATTGTAATTTATATGTAATATATGGTGCCAAAAGAAGACATATATAGTTACATTAGTAAGGCTAGGAATCTACAAATTTGGGTCTATAAAATTCATAAATAATAGGTGATGAACATTGAAAAGTTCTCACACCCTTCCAAATTTTTGCTCCATTTGAGTTATCCTAATTTTTATATATCTTTACATAGAATGTGGATAACACTTCTAAGGTGAGCTCTCTACACGCATCTTCTACTATTACGAATAGCAAAGTCTAACCTGCATTTCGAATCAATATTTGAACATCCTCTCCAAAACTTATTTATGTTAAGGCATACATATCCAAACTCTTATTTGGTTCAAATTACCAGGTTTTAGGGATTGTATACCTTTCTTGATGAGCTTAGCTAGAAATATAACATTGGGTATTCACCTTAAGAAGGGACTCACTATTGGAATCTTAAGATTCCCACCTTTTTTTTTCTTCTCCTTTCATTTACTTGAAGATAATTGCTTACTATGCTTCATATGGACCACCAAAAAAATAATCTAAAAAAATTAACCAAATCACTAAACTCTAAGTATGGGCTAAAATATGCCCTAACTTTGAAAATTATGACATTTATGGAAGAAATTTATAGTAATCTAGGTTTAAAAAGATCAGGTAGGTCTAAATTTTATTAGGAAGTTGATCGGCTCTTCGTCTCGATCTAAAGATCAATCCCTTGAAAACTGAATCAAAAATAATTAATTCCAAGGATTGCAGTATATGGTGCAATCTCGGGTCGTGTCACTTAACTGGAACCAAACGAAAAAGGTTTAAGCTAGCCTAATAGTCAAAAATGCAATTCAAGTTGATAAAAAGGGGGTTTGGATCATTGATCAAAATTAAGGAAATTAAACTAAAATTAAAGAAGATTGTATAAAAAGTATGTGTTTGGATTTCGGGAAAACGAAATTGAAAATTCAAATAATAATCGAATGATATAAGGTCCTCTTGAAAACAAGCTTAGGTTATCATGGTTCGAACAAATTTTTCGGGAGTAGATTCCACTAAGTTTTCAAACAATCAACCTTAAAGGACTCTGTAAGTCCAAGGTTTTAATCAATGAATTCCATTTCTTAAAACCTTGTTAAAAGCATCTTAGTGTGTGAAATGGACAAGTTAATGCAAGTGGTCATTTGGATCGAGCACAATCTCAATATCAAACACAACTAGGCAGATAAAGAAGATTAACACAATCACCAAAAGACATATATGAGACTTCATATATTAAACATC